>JANAVB010005800.1:6669177-6769177 GCA_029216955.1 Iris pallida | reverse complement strand
AATTATTTAGACAGCATGCAGGACCAAAAAACCCTTCAGATAGATTAATTTTTCGTTCACATTATAATGAGTAATTGGATTGTAAAGTTACCGAAAAAAACTATTTTAAAAATCACGAAAATGCTCCACACGACGTGCGTCACGCCAATCCGGATGACGTGGTCGTGAACCGAATGCATCGAAAGCTGCATAATGGTTTCGTGATCGTGTAGGCTTTGACGGAATTCAAATTGGTCGCGTGTGCGCGACGAATTTGATCCGTATCCATCAAAATTCCCCGTATCGGCCTCTGTGCAAATTCTTTAATTACTTTGTGCACGCTCGTCAGATCGAGTCGAAACTTGTACCAACAGGACCATATCATTTTCTTGGTCCTGTATGCCAAATTTGGTCCAATTCTGAGACAGTGGAATCGGAACGCCTTTTTGCGGGCCCTACGGTCCCACTTAACGGGCGATTTTGTGCACGGCCCGCCGGAATCCAACTTTGGACATACGGTTGGGTTCGTATCAAAAAACTGGATCCGTAGATATGTAGTTTGACGACTTTAGAGACCATTGACTCTGGCACGCTTTTAGGTGCAAAGCGGGTCCAATGGCGGACATCATTTTTGCTCGAAATTACCATTTTGCCTCTGTGTCCAGAATTGGACTTAAGGACAGACAATCCTAGCTAATTTGACTATTCTAAGAACGTTGGTACTGTCACGCCCCGATTCAGGGAATCGCTCGCTTTGCTTCGATTCACGCCGAATCGATCGTCCTCGCTAAGGCGTGATGCCGTACAAGTCTGGAGTTGCACTTGTACAAGGCTAGAACATGCACATTTATATCAATTCATCACATTTGAAAAATAAGCCACAGTTACGGAAACATTAAGCAAGCGGAATAGGAAGAAAATATTCATTTTATTGATGATTGTAGTCAGAATACAACTTTTCTCGATAATATTTGAAATGCCTTTTCGGCTACATTGATTCATGAAAAGAAGTACAACTGATAGGCTGCCATGAAATAATTTCCCGTTCCATACATCACGCCCCTTTAGTACTTTGAAATATAAGCAGCTATCTTTGATATCTCCGCAATACTTTGTGCGTCTTTAGGAAAAACAACTTGAAAGGAAACAGCAGTTCAGAAAGCTTTAATTGCGATGTGTGCCCAAGCCTTCTCCAGTACCTGTGGAGGAGGGGTCAGCACATTATAACAATGCGCTGGTGAGCCCCGTTGGCCCACTCAGCTAAACCAACATTTTATTAATGACAAGCATTTTAAAGATATGAATTTATAAGGGACAGGCAACATTTAGAGTAAATCACAATTCAAATGACATGGTAGTTCTATAAACCATGTTTACTTTCCATTGGCCGAATCCAGCTTTCCTGCATAAGATACAGGATGATAATAATATACTTACCGCCCCTGCATAAGACATTGATTAGCATACATTCCCACGATGTGACCACTGGTGTTGTTAAACCATATGGACTCTTTTCATTCATTCATTTGCATTTGGGACTTCAAGATAATGAGATGACAGCACAGTAGGGAGCTAGCCTCTATGATGCCTCGCATTACTCATGTTCCCCAAAGCACTTCATTATTTCCTCCTAGGCCGAATCGGTACAGGCACCCCTGTACCGTTCGAGGAAATTATTGCTCAATCCTTGTATACAAGTTGTCCATGGTCAGACGAATGTGTGTCCGACTCGATATACACAGTGTGCATAGAATATTTGAAGTAATAGGCAACATGATCATTCTTAGCATTTCATAACCATCATTCTAGGCATCAATTCAATCATTTCAATGTTCAGTTCATTTCAGTGTAATCAATTCATTTCAATGTTCTATCTCTAGCATCTTAGTGGTATTAACTTGTGGCATTAGCATCTTGATATCGATCAACGGATGTTGCAAGACAATTATTTAGTTGGCATGAAGGAATAGCGAGAGGGACAATACCACCACAGAGATCCACACTCACCAAATTAGAGAATCGTCGAGAGAGAGAGGAACACTTGCACGCTTAGCCTTCCGTCACGCGTCAGTCTGCATTGGCACCAAAAGATTGATTAATAATCCGTCTCGTTGTGTTCTCTTCTCTCAGAATTCTCAAGAATGAATGCTATGCAAATCGATGAAAACGGGCAAGAATCAAATCATCGAAAATCATTCAGAAAAGCATCCATCAAAACCAAGCAGCAAAACCAGCAGCAAAACATCCAGAGAAAACTCTTGGACGCATTTCAAGAGAAACCGATCCATTAATTGGAAAGGTTCTTATGCACTTGTCCGTGATCGATTCGATGCCGACGGTAAGTTTCCCCAATACTCGGTTCCGACCGAGTTAGCCAAGCCACAAGCCTTACATAGTGAACCGCTAGGAGCGGGACACTACATAATATACCACTAAAAAAAAGTTTCGTCCTCGAAACTTAAAGCAAAGGTCCTACCTCAAAATTATCAAACAGCAAGGGGTACTTCACTCGCATCTCTTCCTCTAATTCCCATGTCGACTCCTCGACAGCATGGTTCCGCCACAGCACGTTGACTAGAGACACTGCCCGATTCCGCAAAACTTTCTCTTTCCTGTCCAAAATCTGGACAGGCTCTTCAGTGTAGGATAGGTCAGCGCTCAGCTGCAGCTGGTCGAAATTCACTACGTGACTTGGATCATGCACGTACTTCCGAAGTTGAGATACATGGAAGATATCGTGCACATCAGCCAGAGCCGGAGGTAGTGCAAGTCGATAAGCCACTGAGGCTACCTTCTCCAAAATCTCGAATGGTCCGACGAATCTCGGGCTTAACTTTCCTTTCATCCCAAACCGCATCACACCTCGCATGGGTGTGACCTTCAAGAAGACATGATCGCCTGCTGTGAATTCCAAAGGTCGTCGATGAACATCCGCATAACTCTTTTGTCGACTTTGAGCAACTCTAAGTCTTTCTCGAATTAAGCGAATCCTCTCGATGGCCTGTTCCACAAGTTCTGGTCCGAGCACTTGTCGTTCACCGACTTCATCCCAGCATATCGGTGATCGACATTTCCGTCCATATAAGGCTTCGTACGGGGCCATTTGGATACTTGCCTGATAACTGTTGTTATAGGCAAATTCTGCTAGTGCGAGATGCGCGTCCCAACTTGTCTTCGAGTCGAGCACGCACAATCTCAACATATCCTCAAGGATCTGATTTACTCTCTCTGTCTGACCATCAGTCTGCGGATGGTAAGCCGTACCGAAGTTCAACTTTGTGCCCATTGCCGAGTGTAGACTTATCCAAAATTGCGACAAGAATCTTCCATCTCTATCCGACACTATAGAAGCTGGCACCCCATGCAATCTGACAATTTCATTTATGTAGATCTGAGCCAACCGTTCTACTCCCCACGTAACTTTTATTGGAATGAAATGTGCCGACTTGGTTAATCTATCCACGATAACCCAAATCGCATCATTTCCCTTCTGAGTTCTTGGCAAGCCAACTATAAAATCCATACAGATATTATCCCACTTCCACAGTGGAATAGCCAAATTTTGTAGTTCTCCGCCTGGCCGTTGGTGTTCGGCCTTCACACGCTGACAATCCATGCATTGTGACACGAATAGCGCCACATCCTTCTTCATACCATGCCACCAAAAAGTTGAGCGTAGATCCTTATACATTTTTGTGCCTCCCGGATGCAAGGAATACTTCGCAAAATGAGCCTCGGTCAGTATTTCCTTCCTGATATTCTCATCCTTAGGAACGCACAATCTCCCCTTGACACGAATAGTGTCATCTTCAACGGTAAAGTCTGACGCCTTTCCTGCTAGAATCAACTCGCGTATCTTCTGCAGAAACGGATCATCCTTCTGAGCAATCTTAATCCTTCCCTGGAGACTCGGCTCAAGTTGTAACTGAGCCAACTGCACATTCTGCGGACGGATCCTGAACTCGATGCCCATCTCTTCAAGATCCCGTAGTACCTCTTTTGCTATTGCTAGTGATCGCACAAATTTTCGACTCAAGGCATCAGCTACCACGTTCCTTTATCCGGCGTGCAAGAGATTGTCAAGTCATAGTCCTTGATCAATTCTAACCAGCGCCGCTGCCTCAAATTCAATTCCTTTTGTGTGAATATATATTTCAGGCTTTTGTGATCCGTGAAGATCTCGCAGGACACACCATAGAGATAGTGTCGCCACAATTTCAACGCGAACACAATCGCCGCCAGTTCCAAATCATGTGTTGGGTAATTCTTCTCATGCTGTTTGAGTTGTCTCGAAGCATAAGATATGGTCTTCCCATGTTGCATAAGAACACATCCCAAACCAAGTCCCGACGCGTCACTGTAGATCTGAAATCCCTCAGAGCCTTCCGGAAGTGCTAAAATTGGGGCCGTGATGAGCCGCTGCTTGAGTTCTTGGAAGCTACTCTCACAGTCGTTCGTCCACTTAAATACGACTCCCTTCTGAGTCAGGCGAGTCAAAGGCGAGGCGATTCTCGAGAAGTCCTTCACAAATCTACGGTAGTACCCGGCTAAACCAAGGAAACTCCGTATTTCACTAGCTGATGCAGGCTGCTTCCAGTCCACCACTGCCTCAATCTTCTTTGGGTCGACGGCAACACCTTCCGCCGAAACAACATGTCCTAGGAACGACACGCTGTTCATCCAAAATTCGCACTTGCTTAGTTTTGCATAGAGCTGGTTGTCCCGCAGCGTCTGAAGTACTTCTCTCAAGTGCTCGACATGAGTCTCTCTATCCTTTGAGTAGATCAAGATGTCATCGATGAACACAACAACAAACTTGTCTAAGAACGGTCGAAACACTCTATTCATTAAATCCATGAAGGCTGCTGGAGCATTAGTCAAGCCGAATGGCATGACCAAAAACTCATAGTGTCCGTATCTCGTACGGAATGCTGACTTAGGAACATCTTCGGGTCTGATCTTCAACTGATGGTATCCTGAACGAAGATCGATTTTTGAAAACACGGTCGCCCCGTGTAGCTGATCGAATAGATCATCTATCCTTGGCAAAGGATACTTGTTACAGATGGTTGCCTTATTCAGTTCTCTGTAATCGATGCATAGCCGCATCGTTCCATCCTTCTTCTTTACAAACAACACTGGAGCTCCCCATGGAGATACACTTGGGCGAATGTATCCTCGGTCTAATAATTCTTGTAGCTGCACCTTTAGTTCCTTCAATTCTGCCGGAGCCATCCTGTACGGCGCTTTAGATATCGGACGAGTATCCAGAAATGTGTCAATTGTGAATTCAATTTCTCTATCCGGCGGCATCCCAGGTATCTCATCCGGAAACACATCGGGGAACTCTGCCACAATTTCGGTCTGATTCGAATCCACACCCTTCATTTGAGTATCAAAAACAGAAGCAAGGAACCCTTCACACCCAGAGTACAACATGTGCCTTGCTGTAACTGCCGATATTACCATAGGTCCTTGGAACGCCGAGCCGCACGAGTAAGAGAACTCTGTTTCTCCGGTTAGGCGAAACACAACTCTCTTATCCGCACAGTCGATCGTTGTATGACAGGCGCTGAGCCAGTCCATTCCCAAGATGATATCGTACTCTTTGATGTCGAGTACAATTGCATCCAGAGATAAAGTCTTGCCTCCAATTTTAATGTAGCCGTCCCTGCAAATCAAAGTTGCAGGCATATCTACTCCCGAAGGAGTGCTAACACACAAAGCTGTCTTTAGTTGAGTCATACAAAATTTATTTTCCGTTGCAAAATCAGAAGAGATAAAGCAATGAGTAGCGCCAGAATCAAAAAGTACTCTTGCAGGTGTGCCTTTATATAGCAACGTACCTGTTATAACATTCTCCGCGGTCTGGGCCTCTGCCTGAGTCAAGGCATAAACCCTTGCTTGCCCACCTTGTTGATTCGGTGCATTCCCAGTTGGAGCCGGTAAGGCTGGTGGCGCTCCGCCACGATGCTGGTTGTTATATTGTCCCCGGTTGTGGTTGTTGTTATGCCCACGATACTGATTATTGTTATGCCCACGAGGAGGATACTGATTCCCTCCTCTATTTCTGCAGTCAGCTTCCTTGTGGCCCTGCTCGCCGCATTTGAAACACTTCACCCGACAATCTTCGGATCGATGTCCCCAACGGTTGCAAAATTTACAACGTTCTGTATGTTGAGGCCCTCGATTGTCTCCAGTATTGTGACGCTTAGGTGCGTCATTCCTGCTAGCAGACCAAGGTCGTTTCTGATTATTGAGTCCTTGGTTGCTCTTCATTGTCTCACGACTAGCCGGTTTATGAAATCTCTCCATCTCGAGAGCTGTCTCGTACGCCTCCCGGTAAGACGTACATTTCCGATTTAGCACATCCTTCTCTAGGCCCTCATTCAAGCCTTGCACAAATCTTCCTCGCTTGGCGTCATCATTCGGTACCATGTACCCAGCAAATGCGACTCTCTTTAAAAACTCTGTCTCATAGTCATGCACTGACATACTGCCTTGTCGAAGTGCAATGAACTTATTCTCTTTTGTTGTCGGACAGCGGGTGGAATGAAGTGAGTAATGAAAGCCTGCTTAAAGGCCTCCCAAGACATCTTTATATCCTGACTATTTCCGCAAAGTGCCTGTCTCTGCGAAATCCACCATTCCTGGGCCTTGAGGCGAAGTTGTACAGCAGTACACTCCACTCTCTTACTGCCCTGAATCTCTAACATTCGGAAATAGCCCTCTAGTGTGTTCAAGAAGCCCATCACCTCATCTGGCTCCTCTTTTCCATCAAACTCAGGCGGGTCGCAACTTTTAAATTCAGAGAACTTGAAGCTCGTCCTCTTCCGTGTCGGCGTCTCAGGTTTCTCTGCCGGCACCTCCACGGTCTCGGTTGCTGCGGCCTTTGCAGAAACATTAGAATCGGCCGACAGCTTGATGACAATCTGAGTTAGACTATCAACTTGCTTTTGTTGAGCATCCAGCTGCTCCTGAAACTGATACTGAAGCTGCTCCTGAAGCGCGCGATGTTGAGCTTCGCTTTGCTTCCTCTGAGCCTCCATTTGCTTAATCAGTTTTTCAATCGGGTCAGACGATGAATTCGTCTTTGAGCTATCACCCTTGGTCATTCTACAACAAAGAAATAATTCCATTAGCACTCATAAAATATTTATGGGCTTATTGTATGGAACATTATTTCATGCCAGCGCCATCGACACCATCAATCGAGAAAATTTGCATCAAGACTTCCTTTTTTTTTTTTTTTTTTTTTTGAAACATTTATTTTTGAAATCCGAGGAAGTGAAGCCGTGCTCTGATACCAACTTGTCACGCCCCGATTCTGGGAATCGCTCGCTTTGCTTCGATTCACGCCGAATCGATCGTCCTCGCTAAGGCGTGATGCCGTACAAGTCTGGAGTTGCACTTGTACAAGGCTAGAACATGCACATTTATATCAATTCATCACATTTGAAAAATAAGCCACAGTTGCGGAAACATTAAGCAAGCGGAATAGGAAGAAAATATTCATTTTATTGATGATTGTAGTCAGAATACAACTTTTCTCGATAATATTTGAAATGCCTTTTCGGCTACATTGATTCATGAAAAGAAGTACAACTGATAGGCTACCATGAAATAATTTCCCGTTCCATACATCACGCCCCTTTAGTACTTTGAAATATAAGCAGCTATCTTTGATATCTCCGCAATACTTTGTGCGTCTTTAGGAAAAACAACTTGAAAGGAAACAGCAGTTCAGAAAGCTTTAATTGCGATGTGTGCCCAAGCCTTCTCCAGTACCTGTGGAGGAGGGGTCAGCACATTATAACAATGCGCTGGTGAGCCCCGTTGGCCCACTCAGCTAAACCAACATTTTATTAATGACAAGCATTTTAAAGATATGAATTTATAAGGGACAGGCAACATTTAGAGTAAATCACAATTCAAATGACATGGTAGTTCTATAAACCATGTTTACTTTCCATTGGCCGAATCCAGCTTTCCTGCATAAGATACAGGATGATAATAATATACTTACCGCCCCTGCATAAGACATTGATTAGCATACATTCCCACGATGTGACCACTGGTGTTGTTAAACCATATGGACTCTTTTCATTCATTCATTTGCATTTGGGACTTCAAGATAATGAGATGACAGCACAGTAGGGAGCTAGCCTCTATGATGCCTCGCATTACTCATGTTCCCCAAAGCACTTCATTATTTCCTCCTAGGCCGAATCGGTACAGGCGCCCCTGTACCGTTCGAGGAAATTATTGCTCAATCCTTGTATACAAGTTGTCCATGGTCAGGCGAATGTGTGTCCGACTCGATATACACAGTGTGCATAGAATATTTGAAGTAATAGGCAACATGATCATTCTTAGCATTTCATAACCATCATTCTAGGCATCAATTCAATCATTTCAATGTTCAGTTCATTTCAGTGTAATCAATTCATTTCAATGTTCTATCTCTAGCATCTTAGTGGTATTGACTTGTGGCATTAGCATCTTGATATCGATCAACGGATGTTGCAAGACAATTATTTAGTTGGCATGAAGGAATAGCGAGAGGGACAATACCACCACAGAGATCCACACTCACCAAATTAGAGAATCGTCGAGAGAGAGAGAGGAACACTTGCATGCTTAGCCTTCCGTCACGCGTCAGTCTGCATTGGCACCAAAAGATTGATTAATAATCCGTCTCGTTGTGTTCTCTTCTCTCAGAATTCTCAAGAATGAATGCTATGCAAATCGATGAAAACGGGCAAGAATCAAATCATCGAAAATCATTCAGAAAAGCATCTATCAAAACCAAGCAGCAAAACCAGCAGCAAAATATCCAGAGAAAACTCTTGGACGCATTTCAAGAGAAACCGATCCATTAATTGGAAAGGTTCTTATGCACTTATCCGTGATCGATTCGATGCCGACGGTAAGTTTCCCCAATACTCGGTTCCGATCGAGTTAGCCAAGCCACAAGCCTTATATAGTGAACCGCTAAGAGCGGGACACTACAGGTACTGTTTATTTTAGCATCTGGAGACTTCTGCATGTGTTGACTGATTGTGGCTCATTGAGTGGTATGGTATAGTATTGGTTTCTCCAGCTAAGGACCTCAGGCAAGTGCACTTTTTGATTGCTTTCGATTCATAGTAGTCTTCTTATTTCATGTTTATACATATATCTTGCTGTTTGTTGACACGCTCGTCACACGGAGTAGTCGGAAGGGAAAATATCTTAGTACACATGTGGACTATCGAGAACTATCCCAATATGTCTATTCTTGTATGATAGCAGCTGCACACGACACGTGCAGTAAGCCAGATTTACCCCCTAGCCGTTCACATGTCGAAATAGATATTTCACACCACCTAGATAGATGTCTTTTATTAGTTTTTCCTTATTTTCTTCTCTATCGTGCTATGTCATCAGTTATCTTCCAGTTTTGATATCTCATATGTTATTTTCTTGTCTTGTTAATTCTCTTATGTTTTACATAGCCGTCGGTTTGTGTACTTGTTACAATCATGACTGGAAACCAACATTTTTCAGGTTTAGCCGCGATCACTCTTAACACTGGGGAAGACTTGGGTATGCTGAGGTCAACCTAGAAATAGATAACATTTGTATCATTTCCATAAATTGTAAAACTTTATATTTTCTTTAAATATAAATGTTGTAAATCTTGTAATAAATGTAGAAAAGTGAATGAGCATCAAATGTTATTTTCTTGAGCATTTATTTCTTGCGGGCTTGACAGCGTTCTACCGCCGACTCTAGGGCGTAGGCTGGCTTGGACACGTCTCGTATCAGAAAAGCGGGTGCGGGTCGTGACAAGTTTTTGTGGTGGCCCATGCAGGTCAGTCTTCGCAAAGTATGCAAACTCGCAGTAGTACCATATTAGTCGTACTGCTGCGAGCCTGCGCCCAGGAAATGCTCATTCACAATTAGGATTAAAATAATTTAGGAGAATAACTAGGACTAGGAGTCCCTTGTTCAAATTGACTGTTGGGTAGTTAAGGTTATTAGATAGGCCATGCAATTTAGATAGCTTGTTAGATCCCTATAGGTACACTTTGCTTTTGATATGACAATGTGATCCAATGTGGATATATAATTCACTTTGTATGTTAGACTTGCCTAGAATTAAGGCGTTAATTTTGATAAATTGTTTAATTTTCTTTTGTTGTATTAGATATAAATCTTATATATAAGTTAGAATTGTCTGTTTTAAATTCTATTTTGCTGTAAGGAACTGGTTTATAATTTCTGATTCTGATATTCATATACAAATCTCGAGGTAGATTGATTCAAAGTTTTCCCTCAACCATTTGCAATATATATGAGATAAATGTTAGGATGTTTTACTTTTCCTATCTTCATATATTTTCTCCCCGGTCAATCTTTTACCTTAAGGATTGGGACCTATAGGAAGATGTTACGCTTTTCTATCATAGACAATTAGTTTGAATCTCTAGCAGCTCCTTGAAGCCCTTAGGGATATAGTTAGAGTAATTAAATGACTGCGATGACTAGACAGCAGCGTACTGTCGCCAATTATTTGAGAATGGATAGTTTGGGTTCACTGCAGCCAGCAGCGCACTGGCGAGGCATAACCCATAGAAGTGGAATCATTCCGAAGAATCATAGTTTATGGGACATTGCTAAAACTATGTTCTCATTGGCCTCTTTAGATCTTAGATACCTTTGTGTCAATATAGAGTAGAGTACCTGATAGCTTATCACACCTGAATCATGGAACCAAGGGTTTGTCACAGCCAGAGTATACAGGCGAGGCATAATTCTCGGTGAAATGAGTTCAGACGTGATTACGAGTTAGGCTACTATAGAGGATAGGGACTGCTCTGTATGACCCTATGACCCAAAACCAATACTAGTGTAAGTTCTGTAAGTTTAGTAGCCTCTCCCAACCTAGCATTCCGTGGTCCTTGTGATCTATGGACGATGTAATTGACTAACACTAATAGGTTACCTAGAATATAGAATTTAGAGGTCCATAACCCCTTAGTCGACAAAAGCCTTATGGATATAAAGATAATAGGTTGACTGTATAAGCAATGACACCGGGTAAGGCTTTGATTCTCTCAAAACTCGAACTACTTTTTCCTTCTTTCAAAAATCTCACATATCTATATTTTGACTCTCTTGACCAATGCTGCTAGTACAGCCTAGTTTTTGCAAGCTTACTCTTTTATCGAGCTTGATTCGAGACATATGTTTATTGGGGACGCCGCTAACATATTGTCTAATCAGAATCATTGTATCACGGTCTGATCAACCATGATACATTTGGTTCGCACTTCATCTAATTACCCTACATGGATTGAGATATAGATATCTTTAGGATCTCATCCGCGACTGCTTTGACAATTTTCCTTGAATTAAACATTCGCCCTTGAATCATGTAATTGTGTTCAGTAACATCTCTCTTGAACTCTTTATTGTTTTCGTCTTCACTGATTGGAGAGACGAAAGATCTTAATTGATAGGTAGATACAGAGTATTCCCCATGGTTATGATGGTTGTATACACAAGGGTAACTACCATCGGTCAGCCAGGTGACTAGAACCTTGCCCTAAGTTACTCGTCCTCTCTGCGACTCTAAACCTAAAATCATGATCTTCTGTTCATTAGACTCCGATAATGATTATGATCTTTACCCTTGACTAAATGCTAACCTAGGAGACTACCTATTCTCCAGAGACCAAATGTTGTGAACTTCTAATCATTTGTTTGAAGCTTGCTTCAACTAAAACCCTTGTGACAATAGTCTGGCAGGTTTGACACCAATAGAAATTCACGACTCAGTTGTTAGAAATTTTTTTGCCTTAGAGTTGATTATCCCGTCGATAACTCATGTATACTGTGGACGAGTAGGTCATTCTACTTTATCGACCATGTGTCTTTGCACACACTCATTTTCTATTAATGAGGAACGACCCTTGACTTGACTTATATTTACCGTATTCCGTTATGCCGTGCCTCATTCTTTATTAACAAGAGTCGAGGTACAGTATCCGGACTTTGGAATTTGTCTAACCTCATTATTCCTAAAACCATATCTTAGCTTCTAAGGTGGGTAGACTGTAAGCCTTCTAAATTTAGGGTATACGAGAATTACCGATTGGTTAGAATAATTTCCATTAGCAGGATAGTTAGTACCCATGGACTCCCACTTTCTATTTAGATCATTTTGTGACCTCAGTCGTGCCATTAATATTCGGAGCATGAGACCAGCTATTACCCTCCAACAAATTTCATATGCAAGATCTAGACGAGACCACCTTCATCTAGGTATATCATGTCCCACTCAAACCCGTCCCCTTGTACTCTATTTTTTGGGTACGACTTTCAGGTTAAAAGGACTAGTTATAACTTTTACCATAGTACCGATACACTTTCCAACCTCTATTAGAGCCTTTACCACGACCCCATTCCTTCGACCTAATACATGGTTGTGATCTACTCGAAGTCCATTACGCACATGCCACTGGTGTGCCATCCAATTGAGGCCTCATGTGCTACTTAAATACAAAAGTCATTGAAGGCATATTTTGGGCTTGAGGGACCTAGCTAACCAATTGGACTGGCAACTAGCTCAACCCTTGGATTGGAACCTATTCTAGGTTACCCTAACTAGTAGAAACAGTTTTATTATTAGGATATTGTTCTGTCCGTATAGATTGAAATCCAAGGTTCATCAAACCAACGATTAATGTCCAACTAGGGAACCCATTAAGACCCAGTAAAAAAAATCCATCCCTGCATACCACCGTATGTGGACTATAAAAACTGAACTATTTAAAATCGTTCCTGTATCTATTATGTAGTCTCCACCCGTTGGAATGTGTAGTCATTCGTAACCCTTATTCCATCTACCTGGAAGTCGCGATACGATCTTGTATCGCATTCATATCCCTTGCTCGTGTGTTTAAATAAGCATGAAAAAGATCACAATCTTGATTCCTCAAATTCTGTTCTATCATAGAACCTTATTTAGAATTTCGAGAACGGAACTTCTGTATTGTACGGATTACAGGACCCTTCGAGAAACTTAGCAAGTGACTGAACTAGAGAAGCCCAATCTAGCGAATAAGACTATAGGTTCATAAATACTCTTTATATCTGTATTATTGTATATTCTATACCGCTCTTTAAACTTCATAATGACCCTCGATTACTCCTCCTTAACTTTTTGTCCTTTATTTCGGAGTGACGAAGGTCATGCTTACTAGAATTTATCAATACTTCTTAGCTACTGGTATAAATTGTTGTTTGCTAAATTTTGGGTTGCCTGATAGATATGAGAAGATTGTAGATGCCTCATGCTATAGATATCTTTCAGTGGTTACTTTTTGCAATTAGCTGGAGGGTTACAATATTATAACGTTAGGTGTTTGAAGGGGGTAGTGTGACCAAAGGTGGGTAGAAGTCCTCGATGATTCGTAGTTACGAAATGGCTAGGAGGAGGATATAAATATTTCTGAGAAATTTAAATTTGAGAAGATTAAAGAGATAGTGGAGCTATTTATATATATATATATATATAATTTTCAAATTTAGGCATGTTTATGAGTTAGAATTTCGAGGACGAAATTATTTTAAGGTGGGTAGATTTGTAGCTCCCCTTCCTGGAATTTTTTTTTAATATTTTATTATTATTTATTTTATTTAAATGGTAATTTTAGGAATTTTAGAAATGTTTATTTAGTTAAATATTACGGTAGGTGACTTTAGCCACAGCTGAGTGTTGGAGTACAAGACGACTAGAAATTATGGCACGGATAGTGCATTGGCGTACTTTGACTAGTGTACTAGCCATGCCTGGAGAAACATAGCCATAGGGACGCCCTAACTAGAAAAACAAGACGGAGTTGCGACTTAACCCGCACCGAAGATTTTATTTATTATTTAATTATATTAATGAGTTTTTCGGAACCCGGTTGTACCGAACCTGCCCAGATAGGACCCAAGTCAAATCCAAGCTCATGTAGTCATGTAGTGGGACCAAATACGACCTCGTAGACATGTTTGGTAAATGCAAATATTTGGTACATATTTTAGGAATTCACGATTATTTTCTAAATACTTATTATAGGAAATTATAGGTATTATTAATATTAAATAGCGTTTGGAGTATTGTACGAATTCTTGGAGCCAAATAAATAGTAGGTTTGTTGAGTTCACCGAAATACACCATTGGTTTAAGCTCAGTTGCTATTAGAATTATTATTGTTATTATATTATTGAGGTTATTATTAAATAATACTATTTATTTGTTATCTGTGGATATTAATTTAATTATGTTGATTTCCTAATAATAGATAAGTATTATTCATTACTTAAGTATCAATTACGCATCTAAATCATTAGGTTATTAGTTAGTAATGAATATAAGAATATATATATTATATGTGTGAATATATATATATATATATATATATATATATATATATATATATATATATATATATATATATATATATATATATATATATATATATATAGGCGTATATGGTATGTGTCTATAAATATATATATGTGATTGTATATATATAAATATTATATATATAATTGTATGTATATATAAATATATATAATAGTGTGTATGTGTGTGTGTGTGTGTGTGTGTATATATATATATATATATATATATATATATATATATATATATATATATGTACATAAATGTACATAAATGTATATATATACGTATATAAATGTATATGGGTATATAAATGTATATGGGTATATATATATATATATATATATATATATATATATATATATATATATATATATATATATATATATATATATATGTACATAAATGTACATAAATGTATATATATACGTATATAAATGTATATGGGTATATAAATGTATATGGGTATATATATATATATATATATATATATATATATATATATATATATATATATATATATATATATATATATATATATACGTACGTGTGTGTATGTATATATATATATATATATATATATATATATATATATATATATATATATAGCTAATGATAATAAAAAGATAAAGAGAAAGAAAAACAAAGAGGAAGACTAAACTAATAATCCCAGCCCACGTGCACCCCTCCATTATTTTGAATAATGTTAACTCTTCACAGAACCGAAGACCCCCAGCCCGAGTTCAACAAACCCGCGACTTGCTTTCCGATTTGCAAATCGCACGCAGCATATATATTCGAATACGAGATAGAGGAGGGACGAGGAAACTTCAAACCCTAACCACCAACACCTAGCCCTGACCCTAGGTGGCCGCTCGCCGCCGTCGTCGCCACCAGACGTGGCCAGACCACCGCCGTTGGCCGCGCGTACAGCGCTGAAATCGCAGATCAGACAGCAGGTGCCCCTGATTCACTCCCTATTATCTCCTTCGATATTCGATCATATTTCGATCTGCAAAACCCTACGTAGAGCCTACATAACCCTCTTCCCAATCCATAAATTAGTTTACGTAGATGCGTAGTATATTTGTCAAGAAATTGAACCCAAGTCCGACGAAAAACTGCTAAAAACAGAACAGTTTTTCGGGCCAAAACCTCGATTTGGAACGAAGATTCCTGTCGATTCATAAAGAGTTTCAAAAATCTATTTGAACAATTATTTAGACAGCATGTAGGACAATAAAACCCTTCAGATAGATTAATTTTTTGTTCATATTATAATGAGTAATTGGATTGTAAAGTTACCGAAAAACCTGTTTTAAAAATCACGAAAACGCTCCACATGACGTGCGTCGCGCCAATCCGGACGACGTGGTTGTGGACCGAACGCATCAAAAGCTGCATAATGGTTTCGTGGTCGTATGGGCTTTGACGGAATTCAAATTGGTCGCGTGTGCGCGACAAATTTGATCCGTATCCGTCGAAATTCCCCATATCGGCCTCTGTGCAAATTCTCCAATTACTTAGTGCACGCTCGTCAGATAGAGGAAAAACCTGCGCCAACAGGATCGTATCATTTTTCTGGTCCTGTATGCCAAGTTTGGTCCAATTCTGAGACAGTGGAATCGGAACGCCATTTTGCGGGCCCCACGGTCCCACTCAACGGGCGATTTTGTGCACGCCCGCCAGAATCCAACTTTGGACATACGGTTGGATTCGTATCAAAAAACTGGATCTGTAGACATGTAGTTTGATGACTTTAGAGACCATTGACTCTGGCACGCTTTTCGGTGCAAAGCGGGTCCAACGGGGACATCGTTTTTGCCCGAAATTACCGTTTTGCCCCTGTATCCAAAATTGGACTTAAGGACAGGCAATCCTAACTAATTTGACTATTCTGAGAATGTTGGTACTATTTATTTCAGCATCTGGAGACTTCTGCATGTGTTGACTGATTGTGGCTCATTGAGTGGCATGGTATAGTATTGGTTTCTCCAGCTAAGGACCTCAGGCAAGTGCACTTTCTGATTGCTTTTGATTCATAGTAGTCTTCTCATTTCATATTTATACATATATCTTGCTGTTTGTTGACACGCTCGTCATACGGAGTAGTTGGGAGGGAAAATATCTTAGTACACATGTGAACTATCCAGAACTATCCCAATAAGTCTATTATTGTATGATAGCAGCTGCACACGACACGTGCAGTGAGCCAGATTCACCCCTTAGTCGTTCACATGTCGAAATAGATATTTCACACCGCCTAGATAGATGTCTTTTATTAGTTTTTTTTATTTTCTTCTCTATCGTGCTATGTCATCAGTTATCTTCCAGTTTTGATATCTCATATGTTATTTTCATGTCTTGTTAATTCTATTGTGTTTTGTATTGCCATCGGTTTGTGTACTTGTTCCATTCCTTACTGGAAACCAACATTTTTCAGGTTTAGCCGCGATCACTCTTAACACTGGAGAAGACTTGGGTATGCTGAGGTCAACCTAGAAATAGATAGCATTTGTATCATTTCCATTAATTGTAAAACTTTGTATTTTCTTTAAATATAAATGTTGTAAATGTTATAATAAATGTAGAAAAGTGAATGAGCATCAAATGTTATTTTCTTGAGCATTTATTTCTTGCGGGCTTGACAGCGTTCTACTGCCGACTCTGCGGCGTAGGCTGGCTTGGACACGTCTCGTATCCGAAAAGCGGGTACGGATCGTGACACACACTAGGGGCGAGGGTTTGATTACTCGATTTGATTATCTGTGACATCTTGACATGAGTTCTCTCATCCTCGTTCAGCAGTCCACTTATGTGTAGACAGTGTACAGATTTGTATTTATTTATTGCTCAGTTTACTTGTTTATTCTGTATTTTTCTCTATGCATAATAAACTGTTAGAAAGGCTCATTTTTATGTTTCTTGCTAGTCCTCTGAGGACCTGATGATCTCTTCAGGTTAGCCATATTTGAGTCAGGAGCAGACAAGAGGGTTTGAGCCAGCATCAAATCGCAGTGCTTGCAGTTGAGGTGGTCTAGATTAGCAGCTTTTATCCAGTTAGTTACTTCATGTATTTTTCTATTCTTCCTTCTATTGGTAGTAGATTTGTGTCCACCGGACGTGACATTTGATATTCAGTTATATTCATTATTATTCAGTTCATGTTCTTTTTCATTGTTCTGGATTGTGACATGATTATTCTGTGGATGAGATTTAGTTTACCATGAGATTCTAGATTACCGTGAATTGTGTATAGACAGCATACTACCGCTGACACTGTGGCGTAGGCTGGCCTTGGACATGCTTCGTATCCAAAAAATGGGTGCGGGTCATGACAAGTTTTTTTGGTGGCCCATGCAGGTCAACGTTAATCACTTCGGTTACGTTACTGTACCGTCGTGAGCCTGCGAATAGGAATAGACACTTAGAATCTCATCCACATGTCTTGACTCCTTGTTAATCCTTAATCCTTGATTTGCATCTTGCTTGAAAATTTCTTCAACGGCTAAAATGTTTTCTGTTGTTTCAGTTAAGATGGACTCTCAAGACATGAACAACACAGGGAGCAGCTGGCAAACAATTTCTAGTAGATACTAGCAGTAGATAGATAGACTTATATTTAAACTTTAGTTGGAAATTGAATTTCCTTTATAGCGATTTGTTCTAGAACATTCATTCTTGTAGATCAGCTCCTTAAATTTCGAGGACGAAATTTGTTTAAGGGGGGGAGAGTTGTCAACCCCTTGACCAAATTTTTCCTTTATTTATTAATTTGAAAATTTCTTTAATTTCTCGTTTATGTGTTATGTCTTATAAAATTTTTTTTATACATTGAGCGACCAATTGGAAATATAGGGTTTTAGCAGGGACCTTAGTGCAAGAGTTCCAAATTCAAATCTTCCTTTTTAAGCCGAGCCCTGTACTCGGATTCAATTTGAAATTGTGATAAACCTTCACCCAAAAACCTAGATAGGAACAAATAAATCCTTTCTATCTCTCCAAATTCGATCATACACTAGTATATATAGAGCAGTAGCCAAACCCTAACCCTCACTAGTGCCCCTCAAGCTTGTGAAGCTGACTATTAATTGGAGAAGGTGGTCGGCCATTCGAAGTTCGATCTTCTGAAACAGGTAATTCCGAATCCCTTGCATTATCATTAGTTCTCCTTCTACTATTAAGTTAAACCCGAACATACTCGAGTAATCCTATTGGTAAGATGATGTGTTTGATCAAATTCCTAAGAGAAACCTAGAAATAAAACCTATGAGCCTTTGTGTATAAACCGACCTGCAGAGCAACAAAATAGGATAATTGCCCTGCATGTCAATCCATAGGTATGTACCTGTATGAAGAACACATAGGATTGGGGAGTCTCATATCACGTTGCACAGTGGGAGCCATGGGGGTGTACACAGGCTTTCCTCTGTACACAGAAAATCTCGAGCCAAGGGGATGGTATATGGATATGGTGGTCACTTGGAATTTGAGTACCATATTTCAGTGGCCAGGGGATGGTATATGGATGCATACAGAGGATAACAACCCTGTGCCAAGGGAGAGTTAAGTAGACTATTTTAGTTCAACCCTTGCACCTGTACACCCTTCAGCCCTGTATAACCTGATGTCAGTCCAAATATTTCTGTTTATTCATCATCCTAGTTCTTATGTCCCAATCTTTATGAGGACAGTAATAGCTCAGTCCAAGATATCTAATATATCAATCTATACATATATTTCTACTGCTCTATTCCTATTACAATTATTAGGAGCAGTTAGGATCCTTGTCCAACCTGCTCCTTGAATTATCCCTTTACCCATATCACTTGATGCAGTCCTATTTGATAGTTCAGTATGATGACAGCCCTCAAAATACCCTTGTTGCAGGCATTGACTGACATACTTGTATCAGTCGTGAGAAGGTCAATTTTGGCTTTCCTTTATAACTCAGCCTTTCATTTACAAGCCATGCTAGCACTGTTTGCCATTGATTATAAAAGAACAGAATAATTATATCAGAGGACTGGACTTTTACTTCACAATAAAAACTCGCTTGTACAAAGAAAGCCTAGGGACGAAAACCTAGGTACAACAATCTAAGTACAATTGTTTAGTTTTTCTGGGGGTGACGGTAGAGGATCGGGAAAGCGACGACCGCTCTGCCTTACTCCTTGGACGATCAGACGTAGCCTTGGCTCCGGTGAAGAAATGCTCTTGGACGTGTGGGGAGACTCCCTTGCGCCCTCGGTTGTTAGATCTCTGGATGTCTCTATAGTGCTCTCTCTCTTTGCTCTGCTCTCTCTGCTACTTCTACCGATAAGAGAATCTCCTCCTTCGCAAGGGAATGGCACCTTGCTATTTATAAGAATGGGATCATCATTAGGGTTTGCAAATGATTGCCTCCTTCAAAAGTTGGCGGTTTAGGACCAATGAATCTGGGCCGTTCGTCTTGAATATAGTAATATTTGAGCAATTAATGTGATTGTATCAAATCTCTGTGGACAATAAATGTTGATTGTCATAAATATTCATGATTTGTGATAGCCTGCCATGTGTCCAATTTGCTTGATTTGATTTGATCTGGGCCATTATGATGATCGTCACAAATCTAATTTTGTTAGGATTTATGGGTACCCATAATTTCAGGAAAGATAAGACTTCCACGTGTCCCAATTGTAGCGGAGAGCACCACGTATCTCAATTGGACTGTCTTAGCCAAGCCGCATATGGGGGAAATCTTCTCAGCCGCATGAAACATGCAGCCGCATGAGGATGAGCAGCCGCATAAGAATGGACAGCCACAGGGGATGGACAGCCGCATACAAATAGGCAGCCGCATGCAGATGGGTAGCCGTATGGCGCTGGGCAGCCGCATGGGGATAGGTAGCCGCATACAAATAGGCAGCCGCATGCAGATGGGCAGCCGCATGGCGCTGGGCAGCCGCATGGAGATAGGCAGCCGCATGCAGATGGACAGCCGCATGGAGTGGTCACGGGACTTGGTGGATTTTGCCAGCTGTAAGGGGATTTTCTCCTCTTTCCTAGGATCACGCCATTATGCCAGAGTCATTATTATGTCCTTTTGTCAGAGCTGTCATAGTCGTCAGCCGTCAGGGCATTAAATGCAGCCGAATGTAGAGAAGAACTGTTGAAGGTCACGTGGCTATTTTTTCTGAGCCGCATGGAACTATCCGAGCTGTATGGACTTCTGAGCCGTATGGGGATCCTGAGCCGTATGGACGTCTGAGCCGCATGGGGATCCTGAGCCGCATGGGGACCCTTCTGTTGGAGCCGCATAGGTCTTTCTTTATTCTTTTCCATGCTTCTACAAGATCCCCTTCAAAGTTTTCAATTTGCAAAATTGAAATACTTTGAATAAGAAGCATGGCCATGTAACAACTCTTCGGGCCGCATAGGATGTTCGGACCGCATGGATGTCTCAGTCGCATGGCCATCTGAGCCGTATGGCCATCTGAGCCGCATGGGCTTCTTGCCACGTCTTCATTGCCATGTGGGCAAATCTTTGTATTGATTGTCTTTGATTTGCTGTCAGATTTAAGGCCCCTTTTTGGGACAGGATCCCAAGAGTTTAGCCTTAAATAATCGGATCACCTTGATAACCGAAGAGTCGGTTATACTGCACATGGATCGATGCGTCGGTGTATGGGGCTCTGCCTATAAATAGAAGAGTGTTTGGGAAGAAGACTTTCTTTACTTTCTGCTCTTGCCCTAGCTCTCTTGTCCTCGTCTTCCTTCTCTGATCATCAGTAATGGCTCCCAAGAAGACTGTTGCGGTGAAGGATAAAAAGGCGGCATCTTCATCGGCGGCGAAGGGTAAGAAAGCTGTTTCTACTTCAACTGCGGCGATGAATGTGGCAGCTCCTCCGCCAGCCGTCGTGCCCGTAGTTCACCCCGACGTCCATCGCACCATTACTGGTAAGGACTTTTGCATGAGCTTGGAACCCAAAATGTTATGGCTACGTCGCATATTCTATGTGCGAGCCTTCGTCTTCACGTGTGCCGCATGCACGTCTCGAGCCGCATGGGGTAGTTCCATGTCTGAGCCGCATGAGAACGACCGAACCGCATAGACGCCTTTTGAACTGAACCGCATGTAGTCCCTCTGAACAGAATCGCATGAATTCCTAATGGACTGCATGGGTTTGTCTGATTTAGGCTGCGCAAGGCTCTGTCCATCTAATTTTGTTTTTTTATTCTTGATTCTTGCAGTACCCTTGTCGAAGGCTAAGATCATTATGACGGAAGAGCTGCTGCCTCCTCACAAACGAGAGTCATTGTTTGTTATAGAGGAACGGAATGGAGAGCTGGCGCCCATTGCTGTCAAGGAGGAGCCCCAGTCTGACGGCGGTAGTACTGGAAATTCTGACCTTCCTACTCCGGATGAGGAATTTGCTCAGGTAGACCCTCTATATGCCAAATGGTTGAGGGATTGGTGTATGCGCCTCCGCAACTAGGATTCGTGGGCTCTCATAAATGTCCGTCTTTTGTCTTGATTTTTATGTCTGTCTTTTACTGCGGTTTGTGTTTTGCTTCCTTCGGTCATCAATGTAATCTTCTTCATTTTTTGTCTGAAAGAAATAATAGAGGACTTTTCTGGCTTGCTCATGAGATGTAGTTTTGTGAATGTAACCGATTTTGAATAACCGGAATACATTTGCTCCATTCTTTGCTTGTAGTAGTTGCCCCAATGAGAGGCTTTTTGTGGACCTATTATCCTTGGCGTACCCTGTTTCTGGATACGAATAATAAGACGAGGGAGGGAAGAACCATCATACTTACTCAGAGGTAATGAGGACATGGTAAATATGAAGGTTTCATCGATGGAGCCTTCCCACTCAGAGGTAATGAGGACATGGTAGGAGTGGGCTCCATAAAGGGAATATAGAACGACTCAGAGGTAATGAGGATGTGGAAGTTCTATGTAAGGGGGCGGTTTGTTTTTTATGGAAGGGAAACAACTCAGAGGTAGCATCGACGTGGTTGTTTCGGAAAATTTGTGGATCTATTGCCCTTTTTGTGTACTGAGATTGCAGGTATTGGATCATAAGGGGAAGCTCCTTTTAGAAAGAAAGTTCAGAGGTATAATCATACATGACTTACTACCTAAAAGATGCGATATGGATTTATTTGTAGTAGTCAGGATGTAAGTTCAGTGGTACCTGCGGGTACGTAACTCGACAATCTGGAAGATTTGTAGTTGGGATGTGAGTTCAGCGGTACCAGCGGGTACGTAACTCTCATTCTGGAAGATTTTTAGTCGGGATGTGAGTTCAGCGGTACCAGCGGGTAGTAACTCGTCATTCTGGAAGATTTGTAGTTGGGGTGTGAGTTCAGCGGTACCAGCGGGTACGTAACTCGTCATTCTGGAAGATTTGTAGTTGGGGTGTGAGTTCAGCGGTACCAGCGGGTACATAACTCGTCATTCTTAGAAGATTTATAGTTGGGGTGTGAGTTCAGCGGTACCAGCGGGTACGTAACTCATCACTTGGGTGGATGTTGTTTTTTAGACATAATACTTCTTTAGGAACTTGCCGTTAATGGGCAACATGAGTAAGTCTCCGTTTTGTTTGGCGAGACGGTAAGCTCCGTTGGAGAATACAACATCAATAATGAACGGGCCTTCCCACTTTGGCTGGAATTTGCCGACGGTTTTGTGAGTCATAACCATCGGCCTCCGAACAGCCAGAACGAGGTCGCCCACTTGGAATGTTCTGACTTTAACTTTCTTGTTGAAGGCTCCGGAGATACGGGCTTGGTACAGTTCGATTCGTTGTTGAGCTAACAGGCGCTTCTCATCTAGGGCCTCCAACTATTGTAGTCGGGGATGGTGATTATCATCTGTCGTCAACTGATAGGTGAGAGCGACGCGGAGTGAAGGGATTTGAGTTTCTAGTAGGAGAACTGCCTCACTCTCGTATACCAGAGAGAATGGTGTGTTCCCGGTGGCAGTCCGTAATGTAGTCTAGTACGCCCATAGGCATTCACCGAGCTTTTCATTCTAGTCGCATTTATCTGATGACACGAATTTCTTGAGAAGCTTGATGATTGTTTTGTTGAATGCTTCAGCCAGACCATTAGCCGCGGGGTTGTATGGTGTTGAAGCAATATTCTGGATGCGGTATTTGTCATAAAATTGATAAAAGGCGTGGCTTGCGAAATGTGGACCATTGTCGTGGATGATCCTTCGAGGCAGCCTAAAGCGATAGATGACGTGATGCTTGAGGAAGCTGATCATGTTTGAAGTCTTCACTTCAGCCAGCGGAATAGCCTTCGCCCATTTGGAGAAATAATCTCTGATTGCGAGTATGAAGCGATGTCCTCGAGACGAAGACGGAGTGATTGGACCAATGATGTCCATTTCCTATGCTTCGAATGGCCAGGATGCCACTGTCAAATGTAGAAACTCGGAGGGCTGGTGGATGAAATCTGCATGGACTTGACAAGCTTTGTATTTTTATGCATAGTCTATCGCATCTGCAACCATCGTGGGCCAGTAGTAGCCCATTCAGCGAAGGCGATCTTCTAGTTTCGGGCAAGGCTGATGGGCCCCGCAGACACCGTCATGAGCTTCGCGTATGACTTTTTTGTTTTCTGTATTTGACAGACACCGAAGTAGTACTCCATCATATGATCGTCGATACAGCATTTTTGTCTCTGTATCATAAAAGAATCTGAGGGAACGCCTTCTGATGGAAGTGGCCTCTTTCGGATTCTCTGGTAGGATGTCGTAGACGACAAAGTCGATGAATGGCTGTCTCCAGTCTGGTGCTTCGTCGACTGTCAGAGCGGAGTCACTCTCCACACACTGAACATTATTCCTGGGGCAGACCAGTTCACGGCCTATGACGTCAACCAGATGATGAGCATGATTCGATACTGCTAAGGAAGTGGCAAGTCCTGCTAGGGCGTCGGCTTCAATGTTTTGGAGCCTGGGAACATGCTCTATGAAGAACCCCTCCAGGGATGAGATGATGTCGATTGCTATTTGGTGGTAGGGGATCATATCCTCATGGCGAACCTCGTATGAACCCCGAATCTGATAGACGATTAACTGTGAATCGCCGTATGCTTCAAGGTGCTCTACCCCCAGCTCTTTTGCCAGTCGGAGGCCAATGACCAGGGCGTTGTACTCGGCCACATTGTTTGAACAGGGCTCTGTGAGGGAGTAAGCCTGATTGATTACTAACTCGGAGGGAGAAATCAGTACTACTCCGACTCCAGTGATGATGTTGCCCTTGGACCCAGTTCTTGAAGCGCCATCGAAGAACATTCGCCATATAGTATCATGGGAGGCTGTATTTGAATTAGCGACCTCGTCTGGAATCTCTTCATCTATTTTGGTTGACTCCGAACCTGGATGAGCTGCTAAAAAGTCTGCCAGAGCTTGACCTTTAACAGCCTTCTGTGGGACAAAGATCATGTGGTAGGAGGACAGTAATATTGCCCAGGTAGCGAGGCGAGAGCTGAGTGCACCTGGCTTGGTCATGAGAACCCTGAGGGGATTAACTCTTGATATGACATGAATGGTCTGTCCCGTGACATAGTATCGCATCTTCTGAATGGCGAAAACCAGAGCAAGGCATTCCTTCTCTACGGCGGTATATCGGTGCTCTGGCCCTATCATCATTCGGCTGAGGTAATATATGGCCTGTTCATAGCCTGCATCGTTGTTTTGTGCTAGCAGAGCGCCGAGAGAATGCTCCATCGCTCTTACATAGAGCAAGAATGGTCTTCCAGGAATCGGGGCTGCCAGGACTGGAGGGTTCGTCAGATATTCTTTGATGTTGTCGAAGGCGCGCTAGCATTCTTCATCCCATACGAATGAAACGCCCTTCTTCATGAGGTGGGTGAAAGGCTGACATCGTCCGAAGAGGTTGGAGATAAACCTCCTGATGTAGGCTAGCCTCCCTTGAAGGCCTCGAAGTTCGTATAGATTTCTTGGGGGACCCATCTCCATGATTGCCTTCGTCTTCTTAGGGTCTACGTGGATACCCTGGGAGGTAATGATGAAACCCAAGAACTTTCTGCTGGATACGCCCAAGAAGGATTTTGTGGGATTCATTTTCAAATTGTGTGCTCGCATTAGGTCGAACACTGTCCTCAGATCATGCAGATGATCTTCTTTAGAGCGGCTCTTGACGGCGATATCGTCGACGTAGCATTCCACTGTCCTGTGCAGATGGTCTCTAAAGATAATGCTCATGGCTCTTTGATAGGTGGCGCCAGTATTCTTTAGACCGAAAGACATAACAGTGTAGCAGTATGTGCCAATTAGTGTTCGGAATGATATATGCTTTTCGTCGTCAGGGAACATCTTGATTTGGTTGTACCCCGAGAAACCATCCATGAATAACATACGCTCAAAGCCGCAGGTGTTGTCGATCATGTTGTCTGTGATAGGGAGAGGGAACTCATCCTAAGGACATGCCTCATTTAGATTGCGAAAGTCGATGCAGATTCGAATCTTTCCACTCTTCTTGAGGACTGGTACTATGTTGGCGACCCAGTCAGGATGCTGTTCCTCGTGGATGAAGCCGCTGGCTATCAGTTTGTTTACCTCAGCTTCAATGGCATTCATGACGTCAGGACGGAATCGACGCTGCTGTTGCTTGACTGGTTTTGCGTCCGGATGGATGTTGAGTTTGTGAAGTGAAATCTCGGGGTTCAGTCCCGACATATCTTCGTAGCTCCAGGCGAACACGTCGATGTATTCTCTAACGAGTTGTAGTAGCGACTCCCGCTCTTCGTCGGTCAGGTTCTTGCTGACGAAGATGGGCTTTGGAGAGGATTCATCACCGAGGTCGACTTGTACAACCTCATCCTCGGTGGGAGGCTCTCTTTGTTCGAACCGCTTCTCCTACTACGCATCTAGTTGTTGTGCCCACGGTTCTAACTCAAGAAGTTCAGAAATGTCTTCATCTTCTTCGTAGGCGTCGGCAAATGTTATATTGACGGACCATACTTGCCTGAGCATGTCCCCGATGCTGGTGTCTGAATCGGAGGTGGGTGATCCGGTTGAGTGTGAATGCCAGTCGCATTCCTTGTCTGAGCTTTCAGGTTTCGTCGCAGGTGTGACGTAACCTAGCCCACGTATGTTTTTGTAGTAATCTCATGGTTTCCCAGCCGGGGCTGGCGATTGCAAGGGTAATCGCCGTCCAGTGCCGTAGTTCAAGCCCGGTGTAGTTTCCAGATCATATCCTTATTTTTGCATAAGGGACTTGGATTGGGAACTATACAGATAAAGAGGCAATCTCTCGGTGTCGGGTTTGAGCTCAAATTCTTCTGTCCTGAAGGGCTGTGGACCATTCTTCCGGCAGAAAATGATCGGGTGATCCCCTCCCTCGATTATGCTGTAGGCGTCTTCCACTGGAGTAAGTTGGTTGGCGATGTAGACATTTGTCACTTGTGTGTGCAGGTGAGTGCCTATACCGTATTCCATAGCATACATTGTACAAAGCTTATTAAGCTTGATGTAGTTCAAAGATAGCCCTTTATTGATGAAATAAGGTATATTTTCTAGTGGGATTACATCATCTGCGGATGGAACATTAGTGTAAGAAGCCACATACTTGGCCAACTCTGACTCTTCTTCAGCCACACCCTGTGTAAATGCGGACTGAGAGGATGATTTGGGCAACTTGATTATCAGGGGTTCCGCTGGTGGAGCAGAACGTGGAGTTGTTAGCGCACTAGCCACCCCCAGTTTGGTGCTCGGTGCTGGGCGGGGAGTTGTTGGCTGGCTAACAGTCCCTGACTTAGTGCTCGGTTGCCGATTCATTCTGGGAAGACGAATTATCATCGGCTTAACAGAGGGATTGGGCTCTCCTTTTTATTGCTGGCTAACTTTTGGCAGCCTGATTGTCAGTGGCTCTGTCATGGGACTTGGCGCTAGGCCAAACCTTGGCAGTCGGATTATCAACTGTTCCTCCTGTGTAGAGAGGCTAATTACGTCCTTATGCAGAGTGGCTGTAAGAGGCGCAGTTATGCCAGGCTTGTGGTCTTGGAGGTGGATCGTCAGATGTTCTTCTGATCCAGTTGTTGTCCCAGTTTGAGCTTGCCTATCTCCTTCGACAAAGTACTTCTTTGACTTTTCGTACAAGAAGGAGTATGAGTAATAAGACTCGACCCCTTTAAAGGGATCAATGTCGGCAAATTCTGTCCTCACGAAGCCGTGCTTATTGACGTACTTGAAGCACTGGTGCAGTATAGAAGGTACGATCATGTAATCGTGTATCCAAGGATGCCCCAGAAGAATATTATAAGAAGTGTCTGCATCTATGACATAACAGGTTACTTCTGACTGAAGGTCACTGATTTGACATTTCTGGCGAATCTTTTCGATCGGGTAGCTCCTGCCCGAATTGAAACCGCTGATGGCGGTGCTTATCGGCGTCAGGCGATGCATTGGGATGCGCAGATGATGTAGTAGGCTCTTTAGGATGATGCTTATGGAGGACCCGGGGTCAATATGCATCCGATCCACCTTGATATCGCCAATGTACCCGGTATAATACAGAGGACGATCGTACAGGTTAGTCTTGATAAGCATATCCTGCGGAGTGAAGACGATGTTTGGCATTGACCCTGTGCAAGCGCTGTCCTGAGGATCTGATGGCGATTCCTCCCCAATGAGATTGGAATAAGCCAGATATGCGTCGGCATTCTGGAGTGCTTCGCTCAGTGCGACGCGGACATCCTTGGAGAGTCTCAGGAGCTCATATAGCGACAATTTGGCCGTTGTATTGGCCAACTGGGCCAAGATGTCAAAGTTGTAGGGCTTCTCTAGCCCATGAGGTATCTCCCTTCGGAGCAGTTTGTCGAAGCGAGTCTCCTTCAGCCTAGGCTTGTCGGTCGTCGAAGGCTGCGAAGGTCCTGGAGCATCATCGGCTGTCGGCTGATGGTCTTCAGCTGAGTTATCCGGTGGAGGTTGGGTTTGTGCGCCGGAGCGGGTAACAACGGCAGTAGCTTCTTCGACCACTGTCGAGATCGTGCGGCATGATTTGACATTCCCATTCTTCTTCTTGCTGGTGGAGGAAGGTGTGGACTGAGTCACCTCAGGTACCAAGTCCGGATGGACCCACATGATCTCTCTCCGTGATGTAGTAAGGGGCACTAGACCCGTAGCTTGGTCTCGGGGAGGTAGAAGGTTAGAGACCTCCATCTTTGCTCTGGGGATGGGCACTACTCCATCTTGAGTCTTTGGCGGAGGAAAGCTGCCAAATTGTACTGACACCATATTGGCTGCCATGGTCACCTCTTCGAAATCAATGGCCAGGGCATTAGAATCGATGAGATGTTGGATGTATCGCTTCAGCTGGTAGCAGTCTTGTGTAACATGGTGAACATAGCGATGGTAATGGCAGTACTTGGGACTCTCTATATCTGCAGGACGGGGCTCACGCCTCGGAGGAGGGAGCTGAATTCGTCCTCCTTGGATGAGCATGTCTAAGATGGGCTTGACGTGGCCGTCCTCGAAGGAATAGGTCATCTGAGGCCACTGCTTTTCTGCCGGCTTTGGTTTGGGCTTTGGGGCTGCGTCGGCCACCATAGCCTGCTTGCCCTTGTTGTCTTGGTTGCTGGAGGAATTACCACCGTTGTTGATGTTAGGGCGTTTGCCCTTGTCTTCTCCTTCCGAGATGTACAATCCCAGTTGGCGGGCTTTCTTCACCTTGTCTTCTGCGCTAGTGGCACGGATGATGAACGTCTTCCAATCGCTGAATTGGCTCTTGCCCATCCAGAGGCTGATTGTGGGTAGTCTTTTTTGGAAAATTTGAATCAAGGAGGAATCAGGGTTGCCGGAAGGCAGCTTCATCGCGGTTTGGCGAAACTGCTCAATGTAATTCCTTGTTAGCTCCCTTTTCTCCCTGAACAACTTCCATGAGAGTGGACATTGTCACGTCTTGTCCTACTTCATAGAACCTCTCTAGGAAAATGCGTTTGAAGTCGGTGAAGGAGTGGATGCAATTGTCCGGCAAGTTGCGGTACCAGTCGAAGGCGACCCCTTCCAGGGCTCCGATGAACAACCGTGTAAGGATGGCGTCGTCATGGGGCAGATGGTTGGTTGTGACTTTGAAGTAGGTGATGTACCTGCTTACCGACGTCTTTCCATCATATGGATTGATGTGGAATCGTTTATACTTTGGTGGGAAGGGAACATCTCTCCACGCGGCAGGATACGGTTGTCGTACCCTGAGGTCCTGGCAAGTTTTTCGGGCTTGAAACATGGCTCGGAGCTCTTGGACCTCTCTTCTTGACTCTCTGGCTTCGTCTGCAGTAGTGGAGGCCGATATTTCAGGAGGATTATCGCCCGGATTTGGCGCAGCTGAGTTCGAGTCTGTATTGATCGCGGGACCCACGCTTGTTTGGCCAGGTACCCTTCCTTGCAAAGTGGGAATGGCCTCCTTGATCTCGTCCACAGACTTGACCAAAGCATGCAATATGGCCTCCATAGTATCGATGCGTTGGCGATTACTGGGACCCTCTTGGTTGCTGTCCGTCATGAATACCGTCCTTATGTGATAAGAGGTGGAAGGGACGGTAGAGGGCGTGCCCTCTGAGTCGTACCCTCGCACGGAGAAGTCATCAGGGTATGTGGGAATGTTCTCTTCTGGTTCGGACTCAGAAAGGGTGGTACCCCCAGCTTCAGAGCTTGCCTCATCTTAAGAGTTGTGGACGTCCTCGGGGACGTCGAGATTTGCTGTATCTGGATTATCCTCTTGGAATACTAGATTGTCGTGGATATTTGGAGGATTGCTACCCCCAGCTCCAGTGTCTCCAAGTGTGGACGACGAATCCCCAAGTATGGAAGATTTCGTCTTTGAGCGGGTCCCTTGGTAAACTCCTCCTGCAGCGGTGGTAGACAACCGTTTAGAAGAGAGTCACTTGGTTACGCCGGTCAAAATTTTTGGGCTGGAGGCATTTGTTTTCTTCCCTCTTCCGCTGCCAGGAATCTTCGGGGCAGAATTATAGGAGGCGACGAGGAGTGCCTCATCTTCTGAGTTCGGGCGTCGTAACCGTTGGAAGACGGATCATTGGTCTGCTTGTGCTACCGCCTTGTTGCAGCAGCAGTTGACAATGACTTGGGTGCAGTGATGTCCGTGGGAGGATTCCTTGCTCACCAAGGCCTCTTCTCTTTCTTTGCGTTTGTGGAGGATAACCTCACGCAAGTCAGATGGGTCGGGGACGACCATGTTTGCTCCCTGGGTTTCGGGAGACTTTTGGGAACCACTCTGTCCGTTCGCCGTCGGGGGCTGGACTCGAGTGGTTCTGTAAAACTTCCCTTCCGAGGCCCGCGTAACAGTATGTGGAGCGCTCGGATGGTCAGAGGTCGGGACAGCGGATTGAGCTTGCTACGCTCGCGTTGCCCTGGACTTCTTCACTCTAGTGCATGAGGGCACATAGTAGGAAGAGTATAAGTTGTGCTATAGAGAGTCAGACATATTTTCTCGAGAGCATGAGAGATCAAGACCATAGGAGAGGCGATCGAAGACTGAGCCTGAGCCGCGTGGAGCAGACAGCATGCGGCTGGAATTGATAGTCCTCATGCGGCTGGCATGGGCTTTCGTTATGCGGCTGGAAGTCTTAGCCGCATAAGTCTTCTTCATGCGGCTGGAAATCTTGGCCGCATGGCTGGCAGTTTCGGCCGCATGGACATCATGCATGTGGCTGACAATCTTGGCCTCATGAATGTTCAGCCTGCGGCTAGTGCCTTTGTTCGGCTTCTTCCTGGAGCACATAGAATCACCCTTTGCCCCTGCAAGTCCAGCATCGTTATCACGACCCGCACCCACTTTGAGGGTACGAGTACGTAACAGCGCCCAGCCTACGCTGCAGTGTCGGCAGTAGAACGCTGTTCTAAGTCTCTAACTAACTATCAACTCATACAGTATATAGTGTACTCATCATGATCAACTTCGAACGGAGGACAAGTATAAGATATGGTGTAACTCAATCACAGTCTAAGCACGATAAGATAACACCGAAATATAACTAAGAAATTGAAGACAACAAAACTACTAATATAATAATAACAAACTCAAACAATCTCAAATACAACTCAAGTCTCAATTCTATATATACAACTCCAGTTCTAAACATGAAAACTAAAACAAGACAAACTAGCTAAACTCTCGATCACTCCTGAGTGTCGGGGCCATAGGTAGCTAAGCCATCTCCTGGTCTGTAATATGTAGGGCATGTGTACTCAGGGCAATCATCTGTAAAATTTACAACAGGTCCAGTCAAGACAGGAACAAGTACATGTCATCTAGAAAACCCAAGTGAATGACAGAGAACTATAAAGCAGTTATAGACAGTTGTATTGATAAAAATGGCAGTTTATATTCAGGTGATGGTAAGAAAGACAGATAAAGTGCAAGGAAAGTAAATAACTAAACAAGAGAAGAATCATAGCAATTAAGACTGTAAAAATAGAACTAGCTGAACCAGGGTAATATGATATAAAGTCCAGACAGCAAGGTAGACAAGTGTAACTCCAATATAAGTCCAGTACAAGATGAATCTAATACAAGATGAATCCAGTAAGGGACGATTCCAGTTATAGTGATCAATGATTCCAGGGTGAGTCCAGCCTATACTCTAGCAGTGTGTTTTAAAATACCGAGATCGACATGTAAACGGTATGGGTAATCCGGTACATCACACACCTGGCCGGGTGTGAGATGGCTATCATTCCAGTTTGATTCCAGCAAAGGGTGATTCCAGAAATAGGGTATGTCTACATGTCTTACTCTAGTATTTCCCCTCCCAGCAAGTGAATCCAGAATTCTGACACAATGATTGTCACGACCCGCACCCTAGAATAAGGGCACGTGACGTGGGTACGTCCAGCCTACACCGCAGTATCGACGGTAGAACGCTGTCCTAGGTCATAACATCTAACAGATAAGGGTAATATACAGTTATACTCCCCGAATGGGGGTGACATAACACAATATAACTCAACCACATCTAGGATAGAACAGGAATGAGATAGAAAGATAAAGATAGATAACAACCAGGAATGTAACATCACCGAGATACAAATCCAGAAATCTCAGTGACTAAAATAAATACATCTCAGAATATCCCTGAATCTAAATACAGTAATCCCAAAATAGTAAGACAATCCTAAACTAATGAAAGTAACACCAACTGCTAGCAGGTCCAAGTCACTAGTGATGTCTAATGCTGCACCAAGAGGGATAGACACCAGAGCCTCATCATTCACTGTAAAATTTTCAACAGGTCCAGTCAGGACGGGAACGAGCACATATCTCTCAAAACAGTTCATAGCAGGTTAGGAGTATAAATCATGCAATAGAGTAAAATACAGAAAGTGCTGAAAAGGAAGTACGAGTAAACAGGAGATATTTTGTAACTGAAAGTAAATACATGATAGTAGAGACTGTAAGTAGCTACGTGATTTAGAGCATAATGGTTATGTAAACGGCTTGGGGGCACATGAATACAAATAAGGAGGCACATTTATACAGCTACTGGGGATAGTATTCACATAACCAATTATACTCACCCCGCCCCAACCAGTACACAAGGATCAATTCAAGTTACGTTATAAGCACATGAATACAACTAAGATACGTGAACTCATATAATGAGTAGTACATGAGGCACGTGAAAGCACATGAGAACATGTAAAAACATGAACTAGTACGAGTACAAGGAGTACCTGATGCACATGATAAAGTACATGAACATGAAATACCCGATGCACCCGTAAAGGGATAACATCTCAGGAAGGGATCCATATAGTACTAATCCGTGAAGATACGTGTCAGCATCATGTAGAGTAATCTAGAGCAAGAATATAATCCAGGTAAGTATGAAAAGATCAGAGAATGTACTCGCCTGCTAACTGAAAGTCCGAGATGAAAATACTGTCCGAGGAGTGGTGTCTGGCTCCTATTAGAACAGTACAAGTCACAACAAGTCCAAAATGGTAAATAATATGCACTACAATGCGTTCTACATGAATCTAGGTCAATCTAGACCAAAGTCAACTTTTGGTCAACTCTGATCAACCCTAGAAGTCAAACTAGGTCAACCAAGTCTAATCTAGGTCTAGCAAGTTATTCTAAGTTATAACAAATCTACTCTAGGTTTCCCCTAGGCATACCATGCCTAAACATGCCTATAACACAACCACAAGACTATGTCTAATAGTCTACTAAGAAAACACCCAACCTATAGTCACTATACCAATACACCCATGCCCTATGTTATGATCTATAATACAATAACCCATATATCAAGACATGACAACCCATATGTCATAACCTATCACTAATACCCTACATATCCTGACACATCCTACTACACAATATATATATATATATTTTCTACATATCCTGACACATCCTACTACACATCCTACTACACAATATATATATATATATATATATATATATATATATATATATATATATATATATATATATATATATATATATATATAGGAACTAATACATCACAAGGCATATATATTATATATTTACACATTCATATATAGGAATCCTATATGTATAACAACTCAAACTATAAAACATATACCTATGGAATAGAAGGGACAACATACTAGTGTATGTGTGTATAGAGTGTTAGGCTAGAGGGTGTCAATAGGGAAAACAATCAGTGAGTAATTACCCTGAAATTAGTTAACAGTGCACACAAGGTAATAGGACACAGGAAAAATGAAACAGTGGCAGTGGTGGGTGTTTGTGAATCTGAAATAGTGCATACAATGTGCTAATGTGTGTGTGAGTCTAAAAAGTGAGGGTGAGAGGATGACATGTATGTGTGTGAATAGGGTGTACCTAGATGTGTGTGTGGTGACTGTAAAAACAGTGAGAAACAGACATAGGTATAGTGAACATAAAATCAAATCTCAGTTTGAAAATACATTCTCAGGTTGCATCTAGTTCAGAATTCAAACACCAAACCAACTTACATAATTCAGATTCCTGAACACCCCCCCATATCATAACAGTTTAAAAAATAAACTATTCTCAGTCCTACAGTTACAGGGAACAATCAGTGAACAATGTTCATGTGTAGCAGTAAGTGACAGGTTATAAGAAGGGAAATAGGAAATCATTTCAATACAGTGTTCAAAAAAGGGAAAGGAAATCAGTTCAGCAATTCAAAGAATTTAACTCAGGTTATTGGAAATTCCAGTTCAGGTTACAGCTTCAGTTAAGAGGGGAAAAACTAGTTCTCAGGAACTCTCACATTTCAGTTAAGTAACATAGGAAATCAGTGTACATTTGTGCTTAAGGAAAACAGGAAATGATTCTCAGTTAGCTAACACTCAAACCCCATAATTTCGAATCTCCTGAACAACCAATTACCCCATTTCAGTTAACATGGTGCACAGATATGAACATGTGAAGTGTGCCTGTGTGTCTGAGCTTCTGAGGTTCCTGAAAACAGTGGAAAACATATGTGCTTATGTGTGCATGACAGGGTATAGGAAACAAAGAAAAATTAGTTTAAAAAACAAGGCAATACCCAAACCCCTACTCAGTTATCACATACCAGTTAACAGATTACTTAGTGATTCACATAGTATATAAAGGGAAGCTCATTTCAGTTCACACTCAATAATTCCCAGGAAATGAACTTCAACTCAGTTTGATATATTGAACAGCAGTTCAACAAACCCAAGGTCAGTTAATAAATCACTTAACAGTTCATAAGAACCACAAGAACAATGACAGTAAACCAAAAGAATAGTCCACAGGAAAATCTTAGTTTTTGTATCCAACCACATCCATTTCAAACCAAATTCGACACACCAATAGAATTTGTATATGAGAACAAGTTATAGGTTTAATTACATGTAAACAACAGTGTTTAATAGGTTAAATTGATGTCCAAAGTTCAATTTTCAAATCTGAGAAAAAAACAGTAAACAGGACTATTTCACAGGTTTTGGAAAAAAGGGAATTCGAGAATTAACAAGGAAAATCAATTTAAAATAGGAATTTAATGGTTGGTAATAATCAAACATAATGTATGCATGCTCTGTAATTTGTTTGTGTCCACAAAAGTGGACACAACGTGTCCAGTTCAATACCATACACAAACAGTGCACAGAAAACTGCTCCTCGTGCACGTGTTCACGTCGATCGTGTGCACGACACGACACGACACAACCCACGTGGTTGTGTCCCAGGGTTGACCTAGTGTAGGGCTAGGGATAGGACACCCTGACACGTGTCCACGTTGCGTGTGCAAGACACGGGACACGCGTATCAGTGGCTAAAAACGATAGCCACTGAAACAGTGCGAAACCCGTGCGCACGCTCGTGCGTGTCCGACACGACACGTGGGGCTCTGAAAATTGGGGAGCCCCGTGTCAGTGTCAGCCACTAGCTACACGTCGAGTCTCGCATGTCGAGGTGGCGTGTCCTAGGCGCTGTGTCCCCCGAAGTGCAGGGCATGCACAGTGCCTGCGCGTGCGTGTGCACGACAGCGTGTACACGTGTCCGACACGACTCGACACGACACGAAAACTTGACACAAACTACGAAAACGTGTAAGCGAGTCCAAACCCTAAAATCCTATTCAAACACAAATCCAAAATATACACAAAATGCCCATTGGGGCATTTCATCAAACACCAAGCAGTGACCACTGATACGTGTCCAAAATGGACACGAAATGACACGAAAATTTGGGAAACCCTATTCCTACAGTTAGGCTAGGGTTAGGGCAACCTAGAAATGATTTTTACAAGAATTTAGGAGTAATGGATAGGGTTTTACCTATGGGTGTTCAATCTCCCAAAAACTCCAAAGAGAAGGATCCTTCAACCCACCAAAGCTCTTCCAAATTGTTCCTTTCCTGCCAAAATTTATTACCAACAGCAAGATCACAAGATTTAGAGCCTATTGCAATTTATTTGAAGGAATTTGGAGAAGAAATGGGTTTTCTAAGGATTTACCAAGTTGGGGACTCACCTCTTCCAAATGACAAGTTTCCTAAGAGGCAACCCTAGTTTTAAGAGCATATAAATAGGGGAGGGGCTGACCAAAGAGTCTATTCAGAATTTCTAGGGTTAGGGCTTGGTTCAATGGGTGTGGGCTATGGGCCATTAAGCCTACTAGTCATAAAATGACTTGTGACTTCACAAGCCATTTCCATATCGAACTAACTCCTAATTTCACCAAATTAATCCCAATGATTTCATCCTCATGAACTTAAGTCAACCTAGGTTTTCAAATCCTAATCTCTTAGTCAAGACCTAGGTTAGCCACTAGGTTAGTCTACAAGGTCAACTTAAGTCAAAGTCTCTATAGGGTCAAAATCAATTCTACTAAAAATCACCAAAAATTACTAAAAATCATATTAATTATAATAAATATAATTAATACTAATAATCACTAAAATGGTTAGCTGGAACTATCTATGACTAATCTAGGTTGGGTCCAAACCAAGTTAGGCTAATCACAATACATGGCAATCAATTAAATAATATTTTAATCACACCATTCTTAATAATACAATAAAAATCCAAATAATATTTACTAATTCAATTAAATACAAAAATTTCAAAATTACCCTCATTTGGAAAACTGGGTGTTACAATGATTCAAGATGAGTCCAGCCAAAATATAATGATACCAGTAAATGATTCCAGTAAATGATTCCAGTAGGTGATTCCAGTAATAAAAGCCAAGAATGATGATACCAGTAATAGAGGCCAGAAAATAAATGTGTGTCGTATACATGAATCCAGAATATCCATACGTGTTGTAACAGAGAATCACATACAACTAACTAGAACTGAAGTACAGTAATTGACAAGTAAATGAGAGAACTATCAGAGAATGTACTCGCCTGACACTCTGAGAAGAGTAGTGTAATGTCAGATGTCTGCACCGGAGTCACAGTGTCCTAAATAGAGCAGTACAGGTTATAATGTGTTTTAAAACAAGGTAAATGATATTTATGATGCAATCTACATGATTTCTAGACCAATCTATGTTAAAGTCAACTCTAAGTTAAACCTGGACAACTGTCTAGGTCCAACTAGGTCCAAGTCAAAATTGGTCAACTCTGGGTCAACCCAAGTCAAGATTTAGGGTTTGGGCTTCTAGGTATCAAACCAAATCAATCTAAATTAGACTCAACTATAAGCCACCATATGAATTTAGATAACTTGGTTAACTGTCTACTCAAGGTAGGTCAATACTAGACTATGGGTCAACTCTCTAGTCAAGTCAACTCTACCTCTAAGCTAAACTCAAACCAAATACCATTAACACATAAACCAATTTACTATATCTCATCTAACCACAACCATCCATATTACAAGTTTATAAACTTACTATAGGCAACCCACATATCTTATGCATATATGCCTAAGCCCACAAGTACCTAAAACCTATAACATATATATTAACTCAAAGGATCTATCCTATATCACTCACAACCTAACTTTCACTCCCAAAGGATACACCCATAACAAATACTTATATACACATTACATATATCATATATCCATACATGTAGAGAAGGAAAAAGGGCTGTGTGTGTATACCTTAGTTTGAAATGTGTGAGTGTCACATTGAACCAATGTGTGAATCAACAAGTGAAATGGCACTTGTTTCCCAGTTTTATGCATCACAGTCCATTGTAATATCAACTTACAGGTTAACTATTGTACATATATGTATATCAAACCAAATTCCAGATTTTTGTGTGTGTTAGTGGATTACATATGTGTGTGTGTGTGTATATGTTAGATAGGAATGTATGTGACTGTGAACATAAGAGGGAACAGCCAGATTTTATGTGTGTGGGTGACTGGTGTGAGAGTGTAACTAGTGACAGGAAAACAGAGGGTAGCCTGTGTGCATATATATATGTATACTCAGATTTCAGTCCTAGGTTAGGCAATCTCAGGTTAGCTAACAGTGTAGGGGAAAAATACGATATGGAGGTAAGGAAGTATGGCTATTTCTACCAATCCTAGTACTGGAACAGTGACAGTGAGCTAATCTCGGGAATGTATAGTAATGACAGCTCACATTTAGTAGGGTGTATGGTCACAGGAATGAACTTGGTGTCCCAGGAAATGGCAATGAAGGTAGTGTATAGGGAGAGTGCAGGCAGTAGTGTAACAATGAATGCAATGGATATGTTAATGCAAGGAATAATGCAATCATAGGACAGGTCCTAGTGCAGTGCTAATTGAATGTGCAGGACATGCTTTCTAATATGCAGGATGTCACATCTATATACAGGGTATATAAAGTGTTCTGATACAAGTATGCAGTGATGAATCTCTAATAAGGGACTAAGCATGAATGGCCTGGACATCTAATGATGCAGGACCTAACTCTATTGGGTTGGGGCTGAACTACCAAGCAATAAAATGGGCAGGACATTAACAAGCAGTGAACAGTCACAGAATCAGAGTCCCCAATCCACATGCAAAACTCCATTCTCTCGACCACAACCTAGTCTAACATGCTAATCCCGCTTAGCATTAACTAATACACAAGTATGAGTCAAATATAGCAAGTTGACATTAAATAAAAATCAGTTTACACTGGAAAACTAATTCAGGTTTCCGAAACAAGCATGTATCAGTCCACCCCATATTCAAAATTCTATTTTTTGATAACCAAACCTAATCTAACATGAAAATCTAACCTAGCAGTAGTTAACACATATATGTAAGAGTTTAATATGGCAAAACAACATCAAAACTCAGTTAGAACGGGGAATCAATATGAAAATTCAAAAACTGTGCACAGTGCATGTGTTCCCAGGCCTTAATCCCATTCAAATCTAATTCGAAACAAGGTGGCAGGTGGGCAGTAGTTTGAACAAATCACACGAGTTCCCAAGAGTACCCTCGTGTCCAAAAATCATGACACAGGTGTCCAAAATAAAGAAAACCAAGGTATCAGAAATAACAGTGTCAGCAGCCTCGTGCAGAGGTGCAGTGCAAGCTAGGACATGACACACGACACCATAGGGCTCGTGCTCATATCCTGGGGTGCACCAAGGATAGGGCTAGGGTCCCATCACCCTGTACCGTGTCCACGACACGCGTGGTGTCGTGTCGAACCGCGTATCAGTCGCGTTTCCTGCGTGCGTGTGTGCCTGTGCAAAATTTGTGCGGGTTGAAATTCTCTCGAACCACCAAATGAAATCCTCTGAAATTTTGTGTGTGCTGTGTCAGACAGTAGGCCATCGTGTCCACCAAATTTCAGCTCACAAGAGCCCTTGTCGTGTCCACAGTGGCACCCGAGCAGCAGGGCACTGCACGGTGTCCTCGTGCACGCGTGTGTGTTCAAATATGGACACGAACGTGTCCAAAAATGTGCTCAGAAGGACACGAATGTGAAGTACACATATAGATCTAGGAATTTATTCAAAAAGATTTGGAAAAATAGAAAGAAAATCCCTCTTAGGTATTTCATCAAACACCTAGGCAACACTACGACACGTGTCCGATACGGACACCAAACGAACACAAAATTCATCCAAATTTCAGGGACACCTAGGAGACTCCTAGATCTAGCCCTACATACAAAGAAAAGAAAATTTTAAATCAATTTAAAGGGTTTTACCTGTATGTGCAAATTGCATGGAAAACCTTCAAATGGAGGATTCCTCCTTGCTAGCCAATATCTCCAAATTGATTCAAACCTGAGATTTCTCTCCATGAACATAAAGTAGGGATCAATTAGAACCCAATGCAAAAGATTTGAGCCAAAAAGGAATTAAAATGAGGAAGTTATGGATTGGGGAAGAAGGCTCTTACCACTTTCTTCAAACTTGTAAAAATTTAATAAAAGAGGCAAGAACATGGAGGAGAATATTTATAGGGAAGGGTGAGCCCTAGTGTCTGGTCATAAGTTGTAAAAATTAGGGTTAGGGTTTCCTAAATTGGCCCATGGGCTTAAGTCATGATCAAACAATCTTTAAGCCATAAGTCATTTCATGAAATCATAAGCCATGACTTAAATTCACTAAACCAAATTCCTTCATTCTAAAATTAGTTTCTAATGACTAAAATTAGGTTAACCTAAGTTAGACTAGGATTACCATGGCTAGGGTTAGCTTCTAGGCTAGTTCACTAGGTCTCAACAAGTCAAGTCAACCTATAATTCACCAATTCAATAAATCATCAAATAATTCAAATAAGTCAAAATGACCAAATTAACCCTAGGCTAAAAATGATAATAAATCATCCTAATGACATGGTTAGGCTTTAGGTCATGCAGTCTCTCAGGTTTCACTAGCAGCACATCAAAATCACAAGTCATGACTTAAACCAGTTTTTAAATAGTTTAAAAATAATCGAAAAACACCAAAAATTATAATATAAAATAAATATCAATAAATAATAATTATAATTACAAAATTTCAAAAATACCCTCATCTGAAAAACTGGGTGTTATAATCGTAGTGCTTTCCTCTGCCGAATTTGGGGACAACAGAGTCCACTATGGCTTGAAGTAGGGCTGCATGAGAGTTGCCTTCGCCGTCTTGGGCAGTAGAGAGTATTCCGTCCAGAGCTTGGGGAGGAGCGAATGACTTGGGTCGCCACTCCTTGCGGGCCTTCTTCGTGCGGGCTCGCCGCTGGACCGGGCCAGCGCTCCCGTCGGAGAGCATTTCTTCAAACGCCTGTTGGTCGAACCGGACGACCGGCATTTGTTGAGTGGAGCCAAGTTTAGCTGCGTCTGATTGTGTCACCAACTCCTCAGTCATGAAGAAGTTAGTCCCCAGCAGAGTCGCCATCGTGTTTGCCATTGATTATAAAAGAACAGAACAATTATATCGGAGGACTGGACTTTTACTTCAAATACAAACTCGCTCGTACAAAGAAAGCCTAGAGACGAAAACCTAGGTACAACAATCTAAGTACAATTGTTTAGTTTTTCTGGGGGGGTGACGGTAGTGGCTCGGGAAAGCGATGGCCGCTCTGCCTTACTCTTTGGACGATCAGACGTAGCCTTGGCTCCGGTGAAGAAATGCTCTTGGACGTATGGGGAGACTCCCTTGCGCCCTCGGTTGCTAGATCTCTGGATGTCTCTGTAGTGCTCTCTCTCTTTGCTCTGCTCTCTCCTACTCTTTCTCTGCTGCTTCTGCCAATAAAAGAATCTCCTCCTTCGCAAGGGAATGTCACCTTACTATTTATAAGAATGGGGTCATCATTAGGGTTTGCAAATGATTGCCTCCTTCAGAAGTCGACAGTTTAGGACCAATGAATCTGGGCCGTTCGTCTTGAATATAATAATATTTGAGTAATTAATGTGATTGCATCAAATCTCTGTGGGCAATAAATATTGATTGCCATAAATATTCGTGATTTGTGATAGCCTGCCACGTGTCCAATTTGCTTGATTTGATTTGATCTGGGCCATTATGATGATCGCCATAAATCTAATTTTGTTGGGATTTATGGGTACCCATAATTTTAGGAAAGATAAGACTGTCACGTGTACCAATTGTAGTGGAAAGCACCATGTCCTCAATTGGACTGTCCTGGCCGAGCCGCATATGGGGGTAATCTTCTCATTCACATGAAACATACAGCCGAATGAGGATGAACAGCTGCATGAGAATGGGCAGCCACAGGGGGATGGGCAGCCGCATGCAAATAGGCAGCCGCATGCAGATGGGTAGTCGTATGGCGCTGGGCAGCCACATGGGGATAGGTAGCCGCATGCAAATAGGCAGCCACATGCAGATGGGAAGCCGCATGGCGCTGGACAGCCGCATGGAGATGGGCAGCCGCATGGAGTGGCCTCGGGACTTGGTGGATTTTGCCAACTGTAAGGGGATTTTCTTCTCTTTCCTAGGATCACGCTATTATGTCAGAGTCATTATTACGTCCTTTTGTCAGAGCTGTCATAGCCGTCAGCCGTCAGGGCATTAAATGCAGTCGAATATAGAGAAGAACTGTTGAAGGCCACGTGGCTATTTTTTCTGAGCCCTATGGAACTATTCGAGCCGCATGGACTTCTTAGCCGCATGGGGATCCTGAGCCGCATGGGCATCTGAGCCGCATGGGGATCCTGAGCCGCAAGGGAACCCTTCTGTTGGAGCCGCATAGGTCTTTCTTTATTCTTTTCCATGCTTCTACAAGCACCAATACTTGGTTTCAGTTCAATTGAACAAGGTATCAACTTCCCTGGGAGCCATCCAATACTAAATTGGTTTGTTTACCCTTACTTAGGTTCAGTCAAAACTGTTTAAGTACCCAGTTCACTTAATCAAACCACACGTATGTGACCCTACACTGGACACCAATTCCTTCCACGGATTGCCTGATAACTTGAGTCACATGGTATCAGATGTAATTATACTGTTTGTACTGTAACAGATTGTAATTACACCAGCCTGCATTTACTCTTGTACTTGACCTAAGTGGATACGGGGGGGTTAACAGGAAGGAATCCATTAGGAGAGTCACCCTGACAACCAAGTATGCCTTGTATTCATACTGATGTACCAGTTCTCCTGAGTATTTGGGATTCCTAGAGTACCTGGATGCAGGGGTGTCCTTTAACCTAGTAAGAAGATTAGAGAGCAGGTGTGAGCCCCTCCCAAATTCTAAGTATCTTATTATGAATATTTTGATTAGCTAATAAAATAGAACTTAAGGACTATATTTTATTTTTTCATATTCATAAGCTAAATTTAATTATATTTTGGGTTTGTTTAATTATTAAAAATTTCAAGTTAGAAGTTTAGAATTATTTCTAAAAAAAAATTATACTTCACATGGTTGTAGGGATACTTGATTAAATAAAAGTGTAGCCAATATAGTTGTTGTTGTTTTTTTTTTCTGTATAATTCCTTCTTAAGGAATATCTATGGCAACAACCATTTCTTTTCCCTTAGTATTTTTCTTAGTCCCCTTGGCTCATGTATAATACTCCCTGGCCCAGCCTAGCAACCCCATCCCTCATTTTAGTTTTTTATATAGCAGCTCAAACCTTCACCTATAAATTCAAAAGGCTACTTAAAACCAAAAAAAGAAAATAAACACATATTCAAATTCTATTGGTCTTTTCCTTCTTCCTTTCATTTCAAGCCAGCGTCCATTCAACCGACCAGACCCAATTCGAATTTAAGCCCCAATGGCTAGCTCCATTAGAGCCGAGTCATCGAGTCACCCTAACCCATTAACCTACATCCATTAATTTAAATCCTTGTTGTTACTGTACTTCTCTCCCACGGCTCTGTGTCCGCGCGTATACTGCAGACGTTGCAGCGACCACAGGAACGCACGCATATGGCTTGGACTCAGCACCCTCCGAATGAAACCCTAAGCCTTTCTCTCCCTTATATTCACTCCTTTTCTCTTCTCCTCCTATTCTTTCAAACCCTAGCCGCCAATTTTTTTTTTGTCATCTTCATCACCATCATCGTCAACGTCGGGTTGGCCGGGTGCTGTGTTACCACCTCCGTGCGACGAACGGCGAGTCCTCCCTGCCAGAGTAATTATTAGCCGCCCCTGCATCCAGTTCTTCGTCTCGTAGGCTCGAAGATCGGCGAGCCTCTACTTGACTCCGGACGGCAAGGCCCGGCGTTGGCTTCCCTAAACGACAACGTCCTCTGAGTGGGAGTTATTTTCCTCCACCCGACCGACTCTCTTGGGTACTGTCTCTCACTCCATTTCCTTCATGTGGCTTTGGCAGACATGTTCTTTCCCTGTGTAATCATGGTAAATCAGTAGAGTAGAGCAGAATGCCCATGCTAACAATGTAGCTAATAGGTTATTTGATAAGTTGGGTTAGCAATGTGTCCGAATGATTGTTCTGGTGTGAATCTTTAATATATGTTTGGTTGTTGGATACTAAATATAGAAAAAGGGTTGGGGATATTTTGGTATAAATGTTGAGTTGCTAGAATGAGGAGGAGTAATGCATAGGCCTATTCCATGTCGACACAGTGAGAATGGTTGTGCTTAGGAATACTAATGTGTGTAGAGAACATGGGGAAAGGCCCTGCCTAGACAACAATAAAGAATGGCACTGCCAACATCTTTCACACATGTGAGTATAGCTCTAGTGGTGGTGTGCTTGGGTGATTAAAGGGACAGACCAGGGATCGAATCCTGAAGTGGGGATAATTTTGTGTGTTTTAGTTTGTTCTTCTTCCTTTATGTTTCATGATACTCATGTGCCAACAGCGAGTTGATTAATGGGCGCTACCCATATGCTTGCACTTGTGAGCCGTAGATCGTTTGGTTGTGTAGGAGGTAGTGTACAGGGGTGATCCTGGGTTCAAGACTTGTTTTGGAAATTCTGAAGAGTTTTGTATAGTTCCTTACCAATTTAATGCAACTTGGTTCAAATTAATGCTTTTACCATCAAACCAATGTTAGCCATCCTTAATGGATATAGGCTTATAAGTAGGGAGTAGTCATAGAAATATTTTCCCCTCCTTAATAAGCTTTGATTATTGATTAATCAACCCTAGTAGCAATAATTAATTAATTAGTTGAAAATATTATTCTCTAGGTCATTTTGTCACTTTGGACACTGCGGACGTGGACATTGGACCAGCTCTTCCCTTTCAACAACCGGAGTCAGGCAAGTGTACCTTTCCAATTTTGTATTTCAGTTACAAGTATTTAAATTCTTAAATATTTTTTTATGTGTATGTTATTGCAACACATACGGCCATGTTCGATACTTTGCGACCGAATCACATTCGGGTGCCGATGGACGTTAGCGCCGTCGAGTATCGACATTAGACATGCACATTTTTATTACCGTAACAATCCGTTGCGGGGTATATTCAGAACCTAGGTCTTGTTCATGGTTACTACATATTGTCGGATTCCCATACATGATTTATATCTTGCTATACGGAAATCCATGATTGATTATAGGACGATGCCTTACGATCTTTACACTGTACTTACTAGTATGACTCGATGTCCTAGCTAGAGGATCTAGCCAAGCATCTCGTGGATACGATTCGCAAGGTCACATGGGAGGGGAGAACATGCACCGTGCGCTTGGGCTACTTTCCCTCATAGTATACTGTTGTCTCATTCCAGAGCATCGGTGATTTTATAGTTTGCCACAGTCCTTATCGGACTGTGGCGTATTTATAGTTTGCTGGAGTGCCTATCAGGTCTCCGGGGTACACCGTGACAGCCCGCGTGTTCGAGTGATGTTTCTTAAATTGTATTTCATACTAGTTGGTTATGTTATATTCACCCATTTTATCAGTCGTATTATACTTTATTTATTCATTCATTACTGTCGTACACTTGGCATGTGTATTATGTACCTTGTTGCGTCCCTCTGAGGACCTGGTTTTCTTCCAGGTTGGTTGAGTAGCTTTTGTTGAGCGCCTTGCTAGATTTTATTTTATTACAGGTATTCAATCTTTCAGATTTATATGTTCATTTTTTGTTATTTGTATCTGCTTAGTAGCCTAGTATTATAGACTCATATTATCTTTCGGAGTCTATTCGAAAAAGTATGATTATTGGGCTGCAGACTAGTATTCATATTTCCTTACCTTATGTTTTTGTTACTGGATTGAGATATAGTGTTAATGTAGTGATTGTTACACCATTTCGAACAGCTTATACGTATTCTACTCGGACTAAAGTCTGTTTGAATACATAGTTGGCCAATGTCACGTGGTTCAGTCCTGCGTATTTTGGGACTAGGACGTGACATGGTTTTTGTGGTGGCCCATGCAGGTCCGATTTATCGTTTTGGTTACGTTATTGTACTGGACGAGCCTGCAGTCGTCATTAATATTGAATAGGATCTCAATCCACAGCTGATTTGGAAACTTCCCTTGCGTTGGTTATCTTCCTCGAACTTCATAATTGTATTCGTTCATTCTCCTTCGAAAATCTATATGTTTGTTTCTCGTCTCCTCCTACTACTTTAGAGAGGCGGACATTCGTGCGTGGTGATTATCTCCAGATGCAAATCCTCGCCAAGACGAAGAAGGCACACTTGATTGAATATTTTATATAAAAATAGTTATCCATAGTAAGAAGGGTTAGATTAGATAGTTTTCTAGATGTTGAGCTAGAAAGAATTGACTGTCTAAGGTTTATTACAAAGATTTGAACCTAGCAACATGAGCCCAGAGTTAGACAAATCTATCCATTGTCTGGGTTAAAAGCAATTTAGTAGTATTGGTGACTAGAAAGACTTATTAAATGATAGAAGTTCAAGTACTATCTGATGATGCACAATTAGAAGTTAGCTATAGTTCATGGTGGTATGAGAAAATGTGTCAAGAACTTAAGAAAATAAAAGCATGAGGCTCTAAACTTGGAGAAGGTTATCTGATATTAGGATTTCAAGTAAACTCATGTTTGGATGGTACAAAATTTTAAAATTGGATGACTCAGAATAATAATGACAGAAAGAAACAAACTAAGGAATATGGATTGTATATGACATAGGTTAAGATAAGAATTAAGTGGAGGATCAACCTGGACGAAATAGTTGGTGACAGGTACCTAGGATGAAATTTTAAAACAAGTTATTGGGTATGAACATTTACAAGATAACATCGAATTACGACTGTATTCAAGGGATATAAAGGAATGATGGATAGCAGTATTTAAGTATATCACACTGAAGGACTAAGTAAGAAATAGGTTGAGAGAGAATATCGATAAAAGCTTAAGGGACCATTTGGAAAAAAAATGGGTATGAACTCAAGGAGAATTCATGAGGGAAGATTAATTATACGATAAAGAGAGAAGGGAAATGCGAGGATGAATACTAACAAGGGAATAATAATGTAAGATACAGACAAGCTAATATTTGTAAATTAAGTACGGAAGAATCTATATTGAAGTTTGAACCTAAGGCTCTACTTGGGTAACATGAGAAATGTGATAAACACAAATTATAGGAAAGAGATACAAGATCAAAAGAGAGATGGATGGTTAACTTGAGGCTTACAAATGTTGGAGAAAACCTATGAGAGAGTTGAATTATAAACTTGGGAACCATAGACATAGAATATGTTAGATATGGTAGTAAAGTACGTTAGGATTTGGGTTATTCAAGATGGTATCTTAGGAGAACTATGATAGGGATGACTAGGCTTGAGAGGGAGTAGGAGCATGAGTTTGTATGAACTGAATGTCCCGATAGCAGAGATAGAGAACCAAAGTTTTATCAGGCTGAATGTTTTACCATGGAAATCTTCAAACATGTTCATGCCGAAGGAAGAAATGATTGATATGTTTGTGCATCAACTATAAGGATTGAATGTTGTGACAGTGAAGAACAAGTACCCCTTGCCACATATAGATGATTTATTTGACCAATTAAGCGGTGCTTGTGTATTTTCGAAGATTGATCTCAGGTCAGGCTATCACCATATTAAGGTCGGAAGGAGGACATCCCGAAGATAGCTTTTCAGACGAAGTATTAACACTATGAGTTTCTTGTGATGCCGTTTGGTTTAACCAACGTGCTAACAGTGTTCATGAGTCTAATGAACAAGGTTTTCCACCAGTACTTGGACAAGTTTGTGGTAGTATTCATTGGTGACATTTTGGTGTACTCCAAGATTCATGTGGAGCATGAGGAGCATCTTAGGATCGTGCTGGAAACAATGAGGAAGGAAAGACTCTATGCCAAGCTCAATAAGTGTGAGTTCTGTCTGAGCAAGGTATCTTTCCTTTGGCATATTATTACTGGAGATGGATTAGTAGTGGATCCAGAGAAGATTGAAGCAGTGAAGAATTGGCATGTACCGAGGTCAGTTACAGAGGTTAGGAGTTTTTTTCAGACTTATCAAATATTATCGGAGGTTCGTAGAAGACTTCTCGAGGATTGTTGAGCTTATGATGCGTTTGACGCATAAGAATCAGGAGTTCATCTGGACAGAGGGGTGCCAGACGACATTTGATGAGCTGAAGAAGCGTCTGAAGACAACACCTATTTTGACACTACCTTCGGGATCTGGAGACTTTGTAGTGTACAATGATGCATCTGGGAGAAGACTAGGATATGTACTGATGCAGCATGGCAAGGTTGTGGCTTATGCATCGATACAGTTGAGGATCCACGAGAAAAACTATCCGACGCACGACTTGGAGCTAGCTGCAGTAATATTTGCACTGAAGCAATGGAGGCACTATCATTATGGAGAGCAGGTAAAGATATTTGCAGATCAAAAGATCATGAAGTACGTCATCACCCAAAAGGAGCTGAACACGAGGCAAAGACGTTGGCTGGAACTGATGAAGGCCTTTGAGATCGAGTTGTAGCACCACCCAGGCAAGGCGAACGTCGTGGTAGATGCTTTGAGCAGGAAGCCCATGACATATTTCTTGATGACACAACGTCACTTGTTGGAGGATCTCCAGGAGTTGGGGATAGAGGTTGTACTGCCAGGTATGGACGGACAGTTATCTACCCTTGAAGTACAGTCTACCTTGGTTGGATGGATCAAGGCAACACTGCCTACAGATGCGAGAATCAGGAAACTTGGAGAGAGGACAGAGGTATGCATGCAAACGGGACTACAGATTCACAAGGACAACACGCTGAGGTGTGGAGATCGCCTATGCGTTCCAAGTGGCGAGCTACGCTAGAAGCTAATGACAGAGGCGCATAGCGCGATATATTCTATTCATCTTGGAGGTACAAAGATGTACATGGATTTGCATCAGTACTACTAGTGGCATGAAATGAAGAGGGAGATCGCTCGATTTGTAGCGAGATGTTTGGTCTGACAGCAGGCCAAGACCGAGCACCAGAGGTCTGAAGGACTATTGCAGCCGCTTTCCATTCCTGAGTGGAAGTAAAAATATATTACGTTGGACTTCGTCATTGGACTCCCGAGGAGCCCTAACGGGAAGGACGCAGTTTGGGTCATCGTGGATTGACTCACCAAGTCAGCACATTTCTTGCCCTTCAGAGTTGGGCAATCTACGAAGATTCTGGCGACTTGTACATGAGATAGATAGTACGTCTCCACAGAGTGCCTGTGAGCATTATGTCGGATCGAGATTCCAGATTCACCTCATATTTTGTAGGAGTACGCAAGAGAGTTTGAGTACTCGTTTCAAATTCAACACATCTTATCATCCGCAAACTGATGGATAGTCAGAGCGCATGATCCAGACACTTGAGGATATGCTAAGAGCATGCATGTTGGACTTTGGAGGATCTTGGAAGGATTACCTACATTTGGTCGAGTTCTCATACAACAATAGTTACCATACGAGCATACAGATGACAGTCTTCGAGGCATAGTACGGCAGGAAGTACAGGTCTCCAGTTTATTGGAGTGACGTCGGACAATGTCAGATACTCGGTTCAGAGTTGGTAACACAGACGGTGAAAAAGGTGTAGCAGATTCAGAGTCACCACAGAGCGGCACATGATAGACAGAAGCATTGGCTGATACACATCACCGACCTTTGGAGATCAAGGAAGACGACCACATTTTTTTGAGGATATCACCAAACCGAGGGACTATCAGATTTGGCAGCAGATGGAAGTTGAGTCTGAGGTACATCGAGCCCTTTGATATTTTGGAGCGAGTAGGCGAGGTCGCTTATCGTCTAGCATTACCCACGTCCCTTGAGGGAGTGCATGACGTTTTCTACGTATCACAGTTGAGAAGGTACGTGGCAGACTCCAGTCATGTGCTGGACCATTTAGAGATTACAGTTGGACCGAGCCTATCGTTGTGGAGTAGCCGGTTGCGATTCTTGATCTTAGCGAGAAGGTCTTGAGAGGGCAGACGATTCGACTCATCCGGGTCGCTTGGAAGCAACCTTCTCTGGACGAGTCCTCTTGGGAGCACAAGGATTCTATTCGGGAGCGTTTTCCTCACTTGTTCGAGGATCTAGGTACGAATTTACGTACTGTATTTTGAATTTCGTAATATTCCTTAGAATCTCATTTCCAAAAATTGTGCCATATTTTAATTTCGGGGACAAAATTTCCTAAAGGGGAGAGGATGTGAGCCCCCCCAAATTCTAAGTATCTTATTATAAATATTTTGATTAGCTAATAAAATAGAACTTAAGGACTAATTTTTTTCATATTCATAAGCTAAATTTAATTATATTTTGGGTTTGTTTAATTATTCAAAATTTCAAGTTAGAAGTTTAGAATTATTTGTAAAAAAAAATTATACTTCACATGGTTGTAGGGATACTTGATTAAATAAAAGTGTAGCCAATATAGTTGTTGTTGTTGTTGTTTTTTCTGTATAATTCCTTCTTAAGGAATATCTATGGCAACAACCATTTCTTTTTCATTAGCATTTTTCTTAGTCCCCTTGGCTCATGTATAATACTCCCTAGCCCAGCCTAGCAACCCCATCCCTCATTTTAGTTTCTTTATATAGCAGCTCAAACCTTCACCTATAAATTCAAAAGGCTACTTAAAACCAAAAAAAGAAAATAAACACATATTCAAATTCTATTGGTCTTTTCCTTCTTCCTTTCATTTCAAGCCAGCGTCCATTCAACCGACCTGACCCAATTCGAATTTAAGCCCCAATGGCTAGCTCCATTAGAGCCGGGTCATCGAGTCACCCTAACCCATTAACCCGCATCCATTAATTTAAATCCTTGTTGTTACTGTACTTCTCTCCCAGGCTCTGTGTGCGCGCGTATACTGCAGACGTTGCAGCGACCACAGGCACGCACGCGTACGGCTTGGACTCAGCCCCCTCCGAATGAAACCCTAAGCCTTTCTCTCCCTTATATTCACTCCTTTTCTCTTCTCCTCCTATTCTTTCAAACCCTAGCCGCCAAGCTTTTTTTTGTCATCTTCATCACCATCATCGTCAACGTCGGGTTGGCCGGGGGCTGTGTTACCACCTCCGTGCGACGAACGAAGAGTCCTCCCTGCCAGAGTAATTATTAGCTGCCCCTACATCCAGTTCTTCGTCTCGTAGGCTCGAAGATCGGTGAGCCTCTACTCGACTCTGGACGGCAAGGCCCGGTGTTGGCTTCCCTCAACGACGTCGTCCTCTGAGTGGCAGTTCTTTCCCTCCGCCCGACCGGCTCTCTTGGGTACTGTCTCTCACTCCATTTCCTTCATGTGGCTTTGGCAGACATGTTCTTTCCTTGTGTAATCATGGTAAATCAGTAGAGTAGAGTAGAACGCCCATGCTAACAATGTAGCTAATAGGTTATTTGATAAGTTGGGTTAGCAATGTGTCCGAATGATTGTTCTGGTGTGAATCTTTAATATATGTTTGGTTGTTGGATACTAAATATAGAAAGAGGGTTGGGGATATTTTGGTATAAATGTTGAGTTACTAGAATGAGGAGGAGTAATGCATAGGCCTATTCCATGTCGACACAGTGAGGATGGTTGTGCTTAGGAATACTAATGTGTGTAGAGAACATGGGAAAAGGCCCTGCCTAGACAACAATAAAGAATGGCACTGCCAACATCTTTCACATATGTGAATATAGCTCTAGTGTGGTGTACTTGGGTGATTAAAGGGACAGACCTGGGTTCGAATCCTGAAGTGGGGATAATTTTGTGTGTTTTAGTTTGTTCTTCTTCCTTTATGTTTCATGATACTCATGTGCCAACAGCGAGTTGATTAATGGGCGCTACCCATATGCTTGCACTTGTGAGCCGTAGATCATTTGGTTGTGTAGGAGGTAGTGTACAGGGGTGATCCTGGGTTCACGACTTGTTTTGGAAATTCTGCAGAGTTTTGTATAGTTCCTTACCAATTTAATGCAACTTGGTTCAAATTAATGCTTTTACCATCAAATCCAATGTTAGCCATCCTTAATGGATATAGGCTTATAAGTAGGAATTAGTCATAGAATTATTTTCCCCTCCTTAATAAGCTTTGATTATTGATTAATCAACCCTAGTAGCAATAATTAATTAATTAGTTGAAAATACTATTCTCTAGGTCATTTTGTCGCTTTGGACACTGCGGACGTGGACATTGGACCAGCTCTTCCCTTTCAACAACCGGAGTCAGGCAAGTGTACCTTGCCAATTTTGTATTTCAGTTACAAGTATTTAAATTCTTAAATATTTTTTTATGTGTATGTCATTGCAACACATATGGCCATGTTCGATACTTTGCAACCGAATCACATTTGGGTGCCGATGGACGTTAGCGCCGTCGAGTATCGACATTAGACATGCACATTTTTGTTACCGTAACAATCCGTTGCGGGGTACATTCAGACCCTAGGTCTTGTTCATGGTTACTACATATTGTCGGATTTCCGTACATGATTTATACCTTGCTATACGGAAATCCATGATTGATTATAGGACGATGCCTTGCGATCTTTACGCTATACTTACTAGTATGACTCGATGTCCTAGCTAGAAGATCTGGCCAAGCGTCTCGTGGATGCGATTCACAAGGTCACATGGGAGGGGAGAACATGCACCGTGCGCTTGGGCTACTTTCCCTCATAGTATACCGTTGTCTCATTCCAGAGCATCGGTGATTTCATAGTTTGCCACAGTCCTTATCGGACTGTGGCGTATTTATAGTTTGCTGGAGTGCCTATCAGGTCTCCGGGGTACACCGTGACAGCCCGCGTGTTCGAGTGATGTTTCTTAAATTGCATTTCATACTAGTTGGTTATGTTAGATTCACCAATTTTATCAGTCTTATTATACTTTATTTATTCATTCATTACTGTCGTACACTTGGCATGTGTATTATGTACCTTGTTGCGTCCCTCTGAGGACCTGGTTTTCTTCCAGGTTGGTTGAGTAGCTTTTGTTGAGCGCCTTGCTAGATTTTATTTCATTATAGGTATTCAATCTTTCAGATTTATATGTTCATTTTTTGGTATTTGTATCTGCTTAGTAGCCTAGTATTATAGACTCATATTATCTTTCGGAGTCTATTCGGGAAAGTATGATTATTGGGCTGCAGACTAGTATTCATATTTCCTTTCCTTATGTTTTTGTTACTGGATTGAGATATAGTGTTAATATAGTGATTGTTACACCATTTTGAACAGCTTATACGTATTCTAATCGGACTAAAGTCTGTTTGAATACGTAGCTGGCCAATGTCACGTGGTTCAGTCCTACGTATTTTAGGACTGGGGCGTGACAGCAGGCAACTGCAGAAAGGTAGGGATTTAGTAACAGTCCCTGTGACACGTATTTGCACCCTCTAGCCTCTCTGGAAGAGTAGACAACTGGCCTATGTCCTGTAAATTGACAAATCATTTCAGTCCAGTTGAGTTATACATATGCATTATATACTGGGTTCCCTTGATGGACATTGCAAATATCCAGGACAGAAACTCCTCCCTGTTGAGCCAGGGAGCAGTGGTATCAGGTGTAAGGGGATTAGAGGCATATGTTAGCCCAGTGTATTGATCAGTCATATTGATATCCATCCTATCTGACATGAGATGTCAATTAATGTTACATCAGTCCTTACATAGTGGGCTAGATAACACATGGAGAAGTTATGACTTTTGGACACAGGGCATACACCAGACTGTGGGCTTGAGAGTAGCCTACCCTGGCTGAAGGAAATTTGACACACTAGAAGTACCTGTCCTGCCATAGAGGGGGACTGTTAGTTGTTCCTTAAAGCATGTATTGGTACCAAGTTGCAGGAGGAATGTCAAATCAGGATTCATGTTGCAAATGAAACCAAATTGGGCAATTATGTGAGGATTTGACCATGGGTTAGGGTGTGGATTATCAACATATACGTAAACCTCAGATGCAGCACACCCTTGTGTGAACATGTGTGTAATCATATTGGACTGTTCATTAGTTTAGTTTATAGACTAAACCTGCATCAGTCAATAGGGTGAATAGCAGTTCCCCTATGCCTATAGCCTGTCCTCCTGTATCAGTTGCACCTGGATATACTACAATCTTAGTGAACTGGTACCATTTGGATATGGGTTCAACCTTAGTACAAGTGCAGCCTGTATGAGTACATGGGATGATGTATCCTATAGGTAAGGAGACAGGCACATGTGTAGTTCAAGTGGTACCTCATGTTTGCCTGCATTCTTGGTTGGTTCTTAGCTTATCACCTTGTTTGAGCCTTAGTAATGAGACCAATTCTCACCATGCATCTTAATACCAACGTTGCATCAACAAAAACACAGGAGGGGACTAACTGCAGTCTATTTTATGGGGCTCCAGGGAACCACTGATGTGGAGTGAGGTCATGAAGAGTGTGATTAGGTGAGATAATGGCAGGTTGCATACACTGCATTGGTCCCTCGTATAGGTATGACTCATGGTTAGTGCTACACAGAATGTCCTGCAGGTTGCATACATGGCATGGGTACTACACACTGGCTCATTACACTGTTGGTATCCCCTGCATTTACCATCAACCCAAACCTGAGACACTGCTGACCTGAGAGTGGACATGGTACAAAACCTACCACATTGGATTAGGACACCACCTGCCCTGTATCTGTATGGGAGACTTGTAGTATACTGGCCTATGTTCTGTTCTATTGATAAATTATTTCAGTCCAAAGTAACAGGTAGCATCTGTTCACTTCCCATGTGGTCTCAGCCTAGGATTAAGGGGTCGACCTCATAAGGACTAGAGTACCTAGTCATGAACCCTATACTAAGATATCATACATCAAAGCCTAGTACCCAAGAAGGATTAGGAGTGTAGACTAAGGTGTTAGAGAGGTGTAAGGGGTAGTTAATAGTGAATCAGAATAGCTTTATTTTGTTTAGTTCATGTATTGATTTAGGCTTAATACATATAACAGGTTATTTGGACTTCTGACTCAGTGCTCGATTCATACCAGCAGCGCAGGACCACAGGCAAGTATACCTTGTCTTTCTATACAGCTTTATTTACATGCACTGTCTTTTTATTATTATCCAGTTTTCTTGTATTATTGTCATGTATCTTTCCTATCCTACTTGTATATTTTTATCATTGCTATAGACCGTATTCACAGTTAGCTTTGTATCTTATTGGATGTATTCATTGAGCCTTGATCGAGTCGTGTCGTGGGTCGAACAGTCATGAACTTACCTCCTTGTCTTGAAATCTTGAAGCTAACCTGCGAGCCAATAATAGGGGCGAGGGTTAGTAGTTATCTGTGTCTTAAGCTAACCTGTGAGTCCACACTAGGGACGAGGGTTAGTAGTTATTGGTCCATACCTGTGAGTCCACACTAGGGGCGAGGGTGATGCTAACCTGCGAGTCCACACTAGGGACGAGGGTTAGTAGTATATGGTTCACACCTGCGAGTCCACACTAGGGACGAGGGTTAGTAGTTGTTCAAACCTGCAAGTCCATACTATGGGCAAGGGTTTGAGTATTCGATTTGGTTATCCGTGACATCTTGATATGAGTTCTCTCGTCCTCGTTCAGCAGTCCATTTATGTGTAGACAGTGTACAGATTCATGTTTATTCATTGCTCAGTTTACTTGTTTATTCTGTATTTTTCTCCATGCATAATAAACTGTTAGAAAGGCTCATTTTTATGTAACTTGCTAGTCCTCTGAGGACCTGATGATCTCTTCAGGTTAGCCGTATTTGAGTCAGGAGCAGACAATAGGGTTTGAGCTAGCATCAAATCGCAGTGCTTGCAGTTGAGGTGGTCTAGATTAGCAGCTTTTATCCAGTTAGTTACTTCATATATTTTTCTATTCTTCTGTCTATTGGTAGTGGATTTATGTCCACCGGACGTGACATTTGATATTCAGTTATATTCATTATTTTTCAGTTCTTGTTCTTTTTCATTGATCTGGATTGTGACATGATTATTCTGTGGATGAGATTTAGTTTACCATGAGATTCTAGATTGCCGTGACTTGTGTATAGACAGTGTACTACCGCCGACACTGCGGCGTAGGCTGGGCTTGGATACGCTTCGTATCCGAAAAATAGGTGCGGGTCGTGACAAGTTTTTTGGTGGCCCATGCAGGTCAACGTTAATCACTTCGGTTACATCATTGTACCGTCGTAAGCCTGCGAATAGGAATAGACACTTAGAATCTCATCCACATGTCTTGACTCCTTGTTAATCCTTAATCATTGATTTTATTGAATCCTTGATTTGCATCTTGCTTGAAAATCTCTTCTATGGCTAAAATGTTTTCTGTTGTTTTAGTTAAGATGGACTCTCAAGACAGGAACAACACAGGGAGCAGCTGGCAAAAAAATTTTAGTAGATACTGGCAGTAGATAGATAGACTTATATTTAAACTTTAGTAGGAAATTGAATATCCTTTATAGCGATTTGTTCTAGAACATTCATTCTAGTAGATCAGCTCCTTAAATTTTGAGGACGAAATTTGTTTAAGGGGGTAGAGTTGTCAACCCCTTGACCAAATTTTTCCTTTATTTATTAATTTGAAAATTTCTTTAATTTCTCGTTTATGTGTTATGTCTTATAAAAATTTTGTAATACATTGAGGGACCAATTAGAAATATAGGGTTTTAGCAGGGACCTTAGTGCAAGAGTTCCAAATTCAAATCTTTATTTTTAAACCGAGCCCTGTACTCGGATTCAATTTGAAATCGTGATAAACCTTCACCCAAAAACCTAGATAGGAACAAATAAATCCTTCATATCTCTCCAAATCCGATCATACACTAGTATATATAGAGCAGTAGCCAAACCCTAACCCTCACTAGTGCCCCTCAAGCTTGTGAAGCCGGCTATTAATTGGAGAAGGTGGTCGGCCATTCGATGTTCGATCTTCTGAAACAGGTAATTCCGAATCCCTTGCATTAGCATTAGTTCTTCTTCTACTATTAAGTTAAACCCGAGCATACTCGAGTAATCCCATTGGTAAGATGATGTGTTTAATCAAATTCCTAAGAGAAACCTAGTAATAAAACCTATGAGCCTTTGTGTATAAACCGACCTGCAGAGCAACAAAATAGGATAAGTGCACTGTGTGTTAATCCATAGGTATGTACCTGTATGAAGAACACATAGGATTGGGGAGTCTCATATCACGTTGCACAGTGGGAGCCATGGGGGTGTACACAGGCTTTCCTCTGTACACAGAAAATCTCGAGCCATGAGTTCACAGGTCCTAAGTGGAGGGGACACAAGCCTGATGGGTACTGGGGTAATAGACTAATAGGATTTCATGTCATTGTTCAGTTTGCATACTATTTATAGTTTAGATATCTGAATAAGAGAGTAGGACTGTATTTGTACTCAGTCTCTAACTTTATGAGTTTAGGTTCCTGTGTACATGTGCAGTCCTGTCCATTGTATTGTTCAACTCACCGCATATATAATATCTCAGTCCTCATACTCTCCTTAACAGATATGGTGGTCACTTGGAATTTGAGTACCATAATTCAGTGGCCAGGGGATGGTATCTGGATGCATACAGAGGATAACAACCCTGTGCCAAGGGAGACTTAAGTAGACTATTTTAGTTCAACCCTTGCACCTGTACACCCTTCAGCCCTGTATAACCTGATGTCAGTCCAAATATTTCTGTTTATTCATCATCCTAGTTCTTATGTCCCAGTCTTCATGAGGACAGTAATATCTCAGTCCAAGATATCTAATATATCAATCTATACATATATTTCTACTGCTCTGTTCCTATTACAATTGTTAGGAGCAGTTAGGATCCTTGTCCAACCTGCTCCTTGAATTATCCCTTTACCCATATCACTTGATGCAGTCCTATTTGATAGTTCAGTATGACGACAGTCCTCAAATTACCCTTGTTGCAGGCATTGACTGACACACTTGTATCAGTCGTGTGAAGGTCAATTTTGGCTTTCCTTTATAACTCAGCCTTTTATTTACAAGCCATGCTAGCACCAATACTTGGTATCAGTTCAATTGAACATGGTATCAATTTCTCGGGGAGCCATCCAATACTAAATTGGTTTGTTTACCCTTACTTAGGTTCAGTCAAAACTGTTTAAGTACCCAGTTCACTTAATCAAACCACATGTATGTGACCCTACACTGGACACCAATTCCTTCCACGGATTGCCTGATAACTTGAGTCACATGGTATCAGATGTAATTACACTGTTTGCACTGTAACAGATTGTAATTACACCAGCCTGAATTTACTCTTGTACTTGACCTATATGGACACAGGGGGGTTAACAGGAAGGAATCCATTAGGAGAGTCACCCTGACAACCAAGTATGCTTGGTATTCGTACTGATGTACCAGTTCTCATGAGTATTTGGGATTCCTAGAGTACCTGGATGCAGGGGTGTCCTTTAACCTAGTAAGAAGATTAGAGAGCAGGCAACTACAGAAAGATAGGGATTTAGTAATAGTCCCTGTGACACACGTTTGTACCCTCTAGCCTCACTGAAAGAGCAGACAACTGGCCTATGTCCTGTCCATTGATAAATCATTTCAGTCCAGTTGAGTTACACATATGCATTATATACTGGGTTCCCTTGATGGACATTGCAAATATCCAGGACAGAAACTCCTTCTTGTTGAGACAGGGAGCAGTGGTATCAGGTGTGAGGGGATTATAGGTATATGTTAGCCCAGTGTATTGATCAGTCATGTTGATATCCATCCTATCTGACATGAGATGTCAATTAATGTTACAGCAGTCCTTACATAGTGGGCTAGATAACACATGGAGAAGTTATGACTTTTGGACATAGGGCATACACCAGACTGTGGGCTTGAGAGAATCCTACCCTGGCTGAAGGAAATTTGACACACTAGGAGTACCTGTCCTGCCATAGAGGAGGACTGTTAGTTGTTCCTTAAAGCATGTATTGGTACCAAGTTGTAGGAGGAATGTTAAATCAGGGTTCATGTTGCAAATGAAACCAAAATGGGTAATTATGTGAGGATTTGACCATGGGTTAGGGTGTGGATTATCAACATGTACGTAAACCTCAGATGCAGCACACCCTTGTGTGAACATGTGTGTAATCATATTGGACTGTTTATTAGTTTAGTTTATAGACTAAACTTGCATCAGTCAATAGGGTGAATAGCAGTTCCCCTATGCCTATAGCATGTCCTCATGTATCAGTTGCACCTGGATGCACTAAAATCTTAGTGAACTGGTACCATTTGGATATAGGTTCAACCTTAGTGCAAGGGCAGCCTGTGTGAGTACATGGGATGATGTATCCTATAGGTAAGGGCACATGCACATGTGTAGTTCAAGTGGTACCTCATGTTTGCCTGCATTCCTGGTTGGTTCTTAGATTATCACCTTGTTTGAGCCTTAGTAATGAGACCAATTCTCACCATGCATCTTAATACCAATGTTGCATTAACAACAACACAGGAGGGGACTAACTGCAGTCTATTTTATGGGGCTCCAGGGAACCACTGATGTGGAGTGAGGTCAGGAAGAGTATGATTAGTGAGATAATGGCAGGTTGCATACACTGTATTGGTCCCTCGTATAGGTATGACTCATGGTTAGTGCTACACAGAATGTCCTGCAGGTTGCATATATGGCATGGGTACTGTACACTGGCTTATTACACTGCTGGTATCCCCTGTATTTACCATCAACCCAACCCTGAGACACTGCTGACCTGAGAGTGGACATGGTACAAAACCTACCACATTGGATTAGGACACCACCTGCCCTGTATCTGTATGGGAGACCTGTAGTATACTGGCCTATGTCCTGTTCTATTGACAAATTATTTCAGTCCAAAGTAACAGGTAGCATCTGTTCACTTCCCATGTGGTCTCAGCCTAGGATTAAGGGGTCGGCCTCATAAGGACTAGAGTACCTAGTCATGAACCCTATACTAAGATATCATACATCAAAGTCTAGTACCCAAGAAGGATTAGGAGTGTAGACTAAGGTGTTAGAGACGTGTAAGGGGTAGTTAATAGTGAATCAGAATAGCTTTATTTTGTTTAGTTCATGTCTTGATTTAGGCTTAATACATATAACAGGTTATTTGGACTTCTGACTCAGTGCTCGATTCATACCAGCAGCGCAGGACCACAGGCAAGTATACCTTGCCTTTCTACACAGCTTTATTTACATGCACTGTCTTTTTATTATTATCCAGTTCTCTTGTATTATTGCCATGTATCTTTTCTATCATGCTTGTATATTTTTATCATTGTTATAGACCGTGTTCACAGTTATCTTTGTATCTTATTGTATGTATTCATTGAGCCTTGATCAAGTCGTGTCGTGGGTCGAGTAGTCATGAACTTACCTCCTTGTCTTGAAATCTTGAAGCTAACCTGTGAGCCCATAATAGGGGCGAGGGTTAGTAGTTATCTGTGTCTTAAGCTAACCTGCGAGTCCACACTAGGGACGAGGGTTAGTAGTTATTGGTCCATACCTGCGAGTCCACACCAGGGACGAGGGTGATGTTAACCTGCGAGTCCATACTAGGGACGAGGGTTAGTAGTATATGGTTCATACCTGTGAGTCCACACTAGGGACGAGGGTGATGCTAGCCTGCGAGTCCACACTAGGGGCGAGGATTTGAGTATTCGATTTGGTTATCCGTAACATCTTGACATGAGTTCTCTCGTCCTCGTTCAACAGTCCATTTATGTGTAGACAGTGTACAGATTCGTGTTTTTTCATTGCTCAGTTTACTTGTTTATTCTGTATTTTTCTCCATACATAATAAACTGTTAGAAAGGCTCGTTTTTATGTATCTTGCTAGTCCTCTAAGGACCTGATGATCTCTTCAGGTTAGCCGCGTTTGAGTCAGGAGCAGACAAGAGGGTTTGAGCCAGCATCAAATCGCAGTGCTTGCAGTTGAGGTGGTCTAGATTAGCAGCTTTTATCCAGTTAGTTACTTCATGTATTTTTCTATTCTTCCGTCTATTGGTAGTGGATTTGTGTCCACCGGACGTGACATTTGATATTCAGTTATATTCATTATTTTTCAGTCCATGTTCTTTTTCATTGATCTGGATTGTGACATGATTATTCTGTAGATGAAATTTAGTTTACCATGAGAATCTAGATTGCCGTGACTTGTGTATAGACATCGTACTACCGCCGACACTGCGGCGTAGGCTGGGCTTGGACACGCTTCGTATCCGAAAATGGGTGCGGGTCGTGACAAATCAACAACGAACTCCAAGAATGAAATTCAACAACGATCACTAGGAATGAATTTCAACAACGAACAAGGAAGAGTAGACGGAGACAAGTGGAAATAAATTTTAAGATAGGGTTTATGGTATGATTCTCAAGGATCATCCCATGAATCTCTCAAAGAATCCTAATTGTGATTGAGTATCCTGTCATCCTAATATCCTATCGCAGGCTCGCAGTAGTACAACTAAGTCGTTGTCTTGTCACGACATCGCATTAATTGCGAAGCTTGACCTGTACGGGTGTCACGACCCGCACCCTTTTTTCTTCCGGATGCGAGTGCGTGTCCAAGCCAGCCTATGCCGCAGTATCGATGGTAGAACGTTGTCTAGCCACAATGCTCAAATCACACAAATAATAACTTTATTGCTCATTCACCAACTAATTTAGATTACAAAATTTACAAGTTTACATTTGCTAAAGTATATAATGTCTCACAAAAATAGAAAAGACAACTAACTCAACTATCTAGTCTTCTTGGGTTTTGTCCTTCAACATACCCATGTCTCTCCAATGCTACGAGTTGTCGTGACTAACCTAAAAATTTTTGGTTTACAATCAGGAATGGAATGAGTACATTCTAACAACAGTTTCAATTATTTGACAAAATCTATAAAACAGTAAATAATACTAAAGTACATGATGAGTGGATAAACAGAAAATTATGGTAGGAAACATGTGAGTAAAAAAGGAGAGCATTATAATAAAGACAGTGAAGTAACTATAACAAACGACTGAAATAAGAACAATAACATAGGACAAGACTGCATCTAACTAGTGAGTTGAAATACACTTTAGACATATAAATGGCTAGGGGTAAATTCGGCACCCCGCACGTGAAGTGTGCGACTACTATCAGACACGAGTAGACAAATAAAATATTTTTGGGTATATTTTCATGTCTACTAATTTAATTTCCCACCCGACTAGTACTCGTGGATTCAAATAGGTCACGAACACAATAATACATTGGTCACGAACAACATGTAAAAAATCCATAACTACCACATCGTGTAACCAATGTGTCAAGAATCAATAGAATATCAATATAAAACACTACAAAATACATGAATCATAGAGATAATCAAATATGAAAACTATTAGAAATGTACTCCCCTAGGATCCTTAGCTAGTAAAATCGATTGTACTATTGAGTCCCAGATGCTTCATTTAGCTCGGATTGATATGCCAATGTTCGAATTGGGCAAGGAAATAGAGAACAAGAATAGTCACGATCAATAATTTATAATCGGAGGAATTTCCTAAATAAATGCATATACTATTTTGGAAAATAATTTATAACCTCAAATATCCTTAAAAATATTCTAGAAAATTTACTTTAAGGATAAAACCTAATTTAAAAATATATTTAGAAATATAATTGGTATTTAAACCTTTTTTAAGAAAATATTCATTTTGTAGTACTTATACAAAACTATTAAATAGGAACACGTAAAAAAAACCCAAGGTTATATATATATAGAAATCAAAATAATTATTATGGTTTATAATGCCCAAGGATAATATATAATTATATAATTAAGATTTAAATATATTAGAGTCCACGCCCACCATATAAAATTTATAAAATAATAATCACTTCAACCCAATTGGCCCAAGTCAAAATAGAACCCAAGACCATAACTATTTTTCCTACAATAATAATAATAATAATAATAATAATAATAATAATACTAACACAAAAAGTAAATTATTGCAGCCCGATAAAATATGTGTCACGACCCACACCCTAGAGTTAGGGCACGAGAACGTAACGGCGCCCAGCCTACGCCGCAGTGTCGGCGGTAGAACGCTGTCCTAGGTCGCAACATCTAACAATATAAAGCTAAGCAGTTTATACTCCCCGAATGGGGGTGACATAGCAGATACGACTCAATCACATCTAAGGTAGAGCATGATAAGAATAGATAAAACATGAAATCCAAAATAAATACGGAAGATAGAAGTCTAAGTGTCTAAGATACATGAACCCAGAAGTACATCTCAAAACTCAAATAAAGATACAGTAATCCACAAAGTAAATACAACTCCAGACAAAATGAAATAACTACCTAAACAACCTCTAATGTGTCTCCTCTAGGCTAGCAGGCACCTCCAGGCTATCTGTAAAATTTATCAACAGGTCCAGTCAGGACTGGAGCGAGCACAGTACATCTCAACAGATCATAGCAGGTTAGAAAACATATAACATGCAGTAAAGTAAGATACAGGTACTGAAGAAATGCTGTATGTAAACAGGAAGAGAACTGTAATGTAAATATCTACTATACATAGAGAACTAATAGTGGCTAGTGAGTCAGAGTACGAGATAGCACATGTGAACAGGACAGATTCGCACAGGATGTCGAGGTGCACAGGAATCTACACTACAAAAGAATTGTTCACACGACTACTAGCACTCCCCCGTATCCCCAATCAATACACAAGGATCTAAACAGGTTATGTTATTGCACAGGATATCACATGGGGCCCATATAGGGTGCACATGATAGTATACATGGGGGCTCCGTGAACATGAGAGTACAAGATTTACAGGAGTGCACATATAAAATAGAAGCACAGGAGTACATGATGTAAGTGAAACGCACAAGCACAATATACCCGATACTCCCGAGGGGGATAACATCGCATGTAGAGATCCATATAGTACCAATCCGTGTGACCAACGTGACAGTACAAGTAAAGTAATCTACTGCAGGTAATAATTCTAAGCAGGATATAAAATGATCAGAGAATGTACTCGCCTCGATAATCTGAACAGCTGATAAGTATAGGAGGTCCCACTGAAGCCACAGAGTCCTATTTAAAGTAACACAGGTTACAAGGTGTTCAAGTTGAAAATAAATGAATCCCTACAGCAATCTATATTATTCTAGGTTCTTCTAAGTCAAAACAACTCTAGGTCGACTCCGGTCAATAATCTAGTCAAACTAGGTCAAGCGTTGACTTACAGTTGCCTTTGGGTCAACTGGTCAACTCTGGTCAAACTGGGTCAATTCTAGTCTAATATAAAGTGTACTTCGTTATTTGTACGTCGAAACTTACGGCACGCAAATCGAGATAAGAAGATTATCGGTAAGGTTGATAATCTTATTATAGTGATTCACGTATCCAACTTGTCAATTTCAGCGATCTCACATCACTGGAATTGGCTGATCTCTGTTTTGTTGTACTAATCCCGAAATACGAACATTATATGAATTAAATTATTAATTAATTATAAAAAGGTTAAACTCAGAGAAATTATCAACAAACATTGTCGGACGATGAAATGAACATCGCCAACGTGTTCAGAATGGTCAAATTAGCTAGGATAGCCTACCCAACGGTCCAATTTGGACACAAGGGCAAAAAGGTAATTTTGGGTCAAAACGGTATCCGTGTCGGAGCCGTTTTGTACCGAAAAACGTGCAAGAAAATAAGTCTATAAAATATAACAAATTATATGTCCACGCAACCAGAATGTCGATACGAACCCAACGGTATCTCTAGAATTGGATTCCGTTGACCCGATCTCAATTTGGCCCGTTGACCAGAACTTAGAATTCCGATTTGCACGGAAATGCATGTCGGAGCCAAAGTTCTCAAAACTTAGCAAACTACCTGTCAACGAGTCCAGAATGATGATACGAACTCAACGGTATCTCCGAAATTGGATTCCGATGAGCCGGCATCAAAAAGTCCCGTTGACCCAGAATGTGGGACCCACTTTGCACCGAAATGCGTGCCCGGGCCCACATTCTCCAAATCTAACAAATTTTATATGAAAACATGCCAGAACGATGCCACAAGTCTAATGGTGGTGTCAGAAATGAAATCTGGAGTCTCGTGTTCAAAAATGGAATTTTACAAGTTGGAAATTACGAATTCGGACGGCCAACTTTGGCGTCGAATTCAACCAATCAAACAAGCTCACAATGAAACGAAACTGAAGGGGTAGCAAGAGGGTTATACCAGCTTCGCACCGGAACTGGTAGCATGACAAACGGAGCTACGGTGGAGGAGATACAAGCTGACGAAGTTGGCCCCGCGAAACTGTCTAAATTTAATACAATTTAAACGGTCAACTTGGTGGCCGGTTTTCATGTATCAAACGATAAAATTTACGGACGAAAATTGACAGGGATGAAGGTGGATATACCGAGATTGCGACGAAGCAAAGAAATTGCCGATCCAACTGTCGGATCTCCGGGAAAATGTGTGCGAAGTCGCTGCGACGGAGCGCCAAAACGGACTCAATCTCACGCGCGTCACGACGGGACGTCGTGCAAAACGCACGAATCGCCTCGACGGCGCGTCCCGGAGGACGGTGGCCGTCAGGGACTGATCGCCGGAGTTCGCGCGCATGGCCAGGGGGCAACGGCGGCCCGCACGGCGGCGTGGCAGCGCACGACGGTGGCCCACGCGCGCACGTGCGTGCGCGCCTGTGCGCCACGAGCTGCTGCTGTCGCGCAAAGGGAGGCTGCGCCTAGCCCGGCGAGGCAGGGCGGGAATGCTCGCCTAGCCATGGCGACGCAAGGAGCGCGGCCACTGGTGGCGACGGCGGCTGACGAAGTGGTGGCGGTTGATGTGGTACGGGTGGTGGTGCTGGCGGATGAAGTGGAGGAGATGGAGGAGGAGGGAAAGTAGGAGGAGGAGGCCGAGGTGGGGGAGGCCGACGGCCAGGCCACGGCCAGGGGGTGGCCGGAGATCGGGCATGGGAGAAGGGTGAGGTCGGGTGCTGCATGGTTGCTGATGTTAGTTTGTAGTAGGAATAGTTTTATGTAGGTGATAAGAATAGAAAGGAGAGAGAGAAAGAGAGATAACATTTAAATGATGAGAGAGAGAGAGATGCCTTTTCCCCCATAAATTTTAGGGCCGGCACCCTATGAGGAGGAGGCTGCGAGAAGTTGGAGGGAAATGGATGGTTGGGATTTGATGAGGAAAATCAATGGCTATGATTGAATTAGTTAGAAATGATTCATTCCAATGGATTTAAATAAGTAGAAAATTCCCAATAATTATAGAAAAATATGTAGAAGGGTACCTGTTATTTTTTTGGGCAAGAATTATAAGGGTGTCATGATGGAGAAAATCATGGAGCTGGACTGGACTCGGTGGAGCCGGATTGGGTCAAAACTGGACATCGTGCAAAAATCAAATTAAAATTAGGAATCGATGATCATGGGCAAATAAGTAGCACATGGGGATTCCAATAAATGGGACACAAGTGGCGGACGGATAGTAGGCTCAAAGTGGGCCATGTTCATAGTTGGGGCCGACAGGTTTTGGTCGACAGGGGACCCATAAATCAAGTTGGAAAATGAATGTGACGCCATGGAGTGAAATAAAATCGGGTCACGTGTCGGGAAGGTTGTGCGAATCAAATGGAGCTCAAAATGACGTGTCTGAGTGGGACACAAGGTCATGGGTGACGAGCGTCTCGAGTAGATCATCAATGAGGAGTTGGTTTCAAGAAACTGACTGGTCTTGCGCTCCCAATTTAAATGTCATGGTAACGCGCTGAAAATGATCAAGAAAAAGAGTAGGAAAATCAATTACTGATCGAACAGTCTAATTCGACCCGAAGTTCAGCGAAGAAAAAGGGGCACAAGGGAACAAGTTTGGGTGGGACACCATATACCGTTATGAAGGTAATCGTGTCCACTCCAAAACTCGTGAAGAAGATTTCCAGAGTTGAACATCCCTGATACTCCAAATATCAAAGGCATGGGAAAGTACACTTAAGGAAAAATACAGAATAAATTATTTGATGAAACTAAACAATCAAAAAATAAAATAAAATAAAATAAAAATTCAACCCGAAATTCAGGGTGCTAACATCCTACCCACCTTATAAAAATTTTGTCCTCGAAATTAAAATGTCCCTACTCCCTCTAGGTCAAACCCCCAAAATCAAAGTCCCAGAACTTAAACAAATCATACCATCAAATAAAAGACAATATCCAGGGTCATGGTAACGGTGACAGTGAAGTCTCATCTAGGTTTACTAGTCATGCTAACCAACGGTCATAGGGTATCAAACACACAAGCAAATCCAGGGTGCTAAACGAGAAAAGATGCAGAAACAACAACCATCAAAACTATAAGGTTGTCTACCACCCCGTATGAAAACTGGTACTCATAAAAAAATAAATAAAGGAAGGTAACTACCAATCATTTGAAAGAAAAAAAATATACTATCCCAAGAAAATCAAAATCACAAGTTAAAGAATCGAAAGTCACTTGCATTGAAATCCAATCACAATATATATACAGAGAGAGCGTTTAGAGAGGGAAAACTAGCATCATGTGTTTGGGGCATGTTCATACGGTTAGATAGTAGGCGTGTGTGTACGTGAATATATATGAAATTGTATATGAGAAATTGAGTTCCAAATCAACAGCTATCAAGTTACACTAATCATGGCATATTGGTTAACAATCTACAATACGCAACCTATTTAATCATAACATGCATGGCTAACCATATAGATATATATATAAAAAAATGGAGACTTAGCCATGTATCTATATACGTTATAACATATATGCATAAACTCTATATATATCCTTATAGATATATAATCCTAACATAGAGGGGAGGGTAAGGTTAAATGACAGTATATACTATGTTAGAGTGTGTGTGTGTGTGTCCTTGTACAGGGTTATAGCTTAGTATTGAAAGGTTAAATCCAGTTTTAGTTCAACAGTTACATATAAAATATGAAAACAAGCTAAAATTTAAACCATGGAAATATGAACATAATGCGGTCTCAGATTTTAGGGTTTGAAACATCACAACCAATCTCGATGGTCCTATTACATCATAACATGTTAGAAATGAAACCCTAACATACTATCCACACCTTTATCTACGCATACAGTTTAATATTACATATTAAATCTGAAACAGAACTAAACATGGAAATCAATATGAAAATGTTAACATGTATACAGTTTTTAGGATATTAGAGAAATTTGAACATCAAACCCAACTCAATGTTTATCACAAACTATCATGTAAGAATATGAAACCTAACATTATATCCCTACATACAACAATGTACACAGCTTTAAATATTATATTAAAGAAAATAAAATAGCAATTTAAACTAAACATTTGGAATTCAGTATTAAGGGTTAATATGTACACAGTCTTAAATTGACAAATTTTAAACACAAATTTTCAACAAATTTTCTTTTTGAATTGAAACCCTACGTATAACATACATGTGCAGTTATGTAGACAAAACTAATAACATGAAATTTATATTTAAATTACAAATTTAAACATGGAAAAGCAGAGAACCAAAAATATTGGTTATGAAAATTTGGACATCAACAACATATCAATATGTATCTAGATATGTGGAAAAATCAAGTGTAGCATGCATACGTGTTAGGCAAAGTGTCTGCTATATATATATTCATATACATATTCTCATGTCCCAATAAAAATTAATTCTACGTTAAGGCTAACATTTAGATTCCTACCAAGATTACAAGCAGGTGATTGACGAAATCAAGACAGTTTTATTATTATCTAATACAAGAAAAATGGCAAGAAAGAATAATGATAAAATCTGTTTAAAGAAGGAACCATTCTGAAATCCAGAGTTAAATTATCAAATCCAAGATAAAGACTAGCAAATTCATCGATTTATTGTATTAAGAAGAACTCATAGCAAGAAGTTACACAAAGGTTTATGAAAACAACTAAACATACTCTTAAGTTAAATGACAAGAAACTAGGCAAAATAATAAACAATAATTCCTTTTTTTGAATGACTGAGAAAAAGTAAGAAAACATGTTCAAAATATTTTAAGCACAATCTGATAATCATATGCGTCTATCCAAAATCATGGTACTCTAAATCCTCGTCATACTAGTAAGCAAGGCTACGATAATCACAGAGCCCTTGACTTATGCACATATCTCTAGAATCATGGTATTTAACATTTTTACGGTGCCGCATGCTTGGCTGCGAAAACCTTAAATTCCCACACCCGAGAAATACATCCAGAGTCAGACTATATGTCCTCACCATGCTGGCTAATGTGACTATAGAAGACTAGATTCCATAACATAGATGACCTAGCCCATATAATTTCATCTTGCCAAAAATCAAATTAAATCAACAGTGAATACTCAAAAATCAAATCAAAATTTATTAACGAACATCAAAATTCAAAAGTGAACACAATCCATCAAAATACAAACTCGAATGCAACAACTATCATCAAAATTCAAAATTCGACAATCTTCCATCAAAATTAATAAATACAAACTCAAATTCAACAATAATCCATAAAAATCAAATTCAACAACAGAAAATAAAGATAAAACAAATCAAAGGAAAAAGAGTTTTCAAATCGAAGTTAAATAAGATTCTCCAGGGTCATCCCAGGAATCTCTCAAGGGTTCCTAACTGTGATTGAGTATCTTCAAAATATATCCTATTCCTAGTGCAGGCTGTAGTGGTACTCAAGTTCAAATACCACTACACTTTAGTCTCGACCTGCATGGGCCACCACTAAAAATGTGTCACGACCCGCACCCTAGAGTTAGGGCACGAGAACGTAACGACGCCCAGCCTACGCCGTAGTGTCGGCGGTAGAACGCTGTCCTAGGTCGCAACATCTAACAATATAAAGCTAATCAGTTTATACTCCCCGAATGGGGGTGACATAGCAGATACAACTCAATCACATCTAAGGTAGAGCATGATAAGAATAGATAAAACATGAAATCCAAAATAAATACGGGAGATAGAAGTCTAAGTGTCTAAGATACATGAACCCAGAAGTACATCTCAAAACTCAAATAAAGATACAGTAATCCACAAAGTAAATACAACTCCAGACAAAATGAAATAACTTCCTAAACAACCTCTAATGTGTCTCCTCTAGGCTAGCAGGCACCTCCAGGCTATCTGTAAAATTTATCAACAGGTCCAGTCAGGACTGGAGCGAGCACAATACATCTCAACAGATCATAGCAGGTTAGAAAACATATAACATGCAGTAAAGTAAGATACAGGTACTGAAGAAATGTTGTATGTAAACAGGAAGAGAACTGTAATGTAAATATCTACTATACATAGAGAACTAACAGTGGCTAGTGAGTCAGAGTACGAGATAGCACATATGAACATGACAGATTTGCACAGGATGTCGAGGTGCACAGGAATCTATACTACAAAGGAATTGTTCACACGACTACTAGCACTCCCCCGTATCCCCAATCAATACACAAGGATCTAAACAGCTTATGTTATTGCATAGGATATCACATGGGGCCCATATAGGGTACACATGATAGTATACATGGGGGCTCCGTGAACATGAGAGTACAAGATTCACAGGAGTGCACATGTAAAATAGAAGCACAGGAGTACATGATGTAAGTGAAACGCACAAGCACAATGTACCTGATGCTCCCGAGGGGGATAATATCGCATGTAGAGATCCATATAGTACCAATCCGTGTGACCAACGTGACAGTACAAGTAAAGTAATCTACTGCAGGTAATAATTCTAAGCAGGATATGAAATGATCAGAGAATGTACTCGCCTCGATAACCTGAACAGCTGATAAGTATAGGAGGTCCCACTGAAGCCACAGAGTCCTATTTAAAGCAACACAGGTTACAAGGTGTTCAAGTTGAAAATAAATGAATCCCTACAGCAATCTATATTATTCTAGGTTCTTCTAAGTCAAAACAACTCTAGGTCGACTCCGGTCAATAATCTAGTCAAACTAGGTCAAGCGTTGACTTACAGTTGCCTTTGGGTCAACTGGTCAACTCTGGTCAAACTGGGTCAATTCTAGTCTAATATAAAGTGTACTTCGTTATTTGTATGTCGAAACTTACGACACGCAAATCGAGATAAGAAGATTATCGGTAAGGTTGATAATCTTATTATAGTGATTCACGTATCCAACTTGTCAATTTCAGCGATCTCACATCACTGGAATTGGCTGATCTCTGTTTCGTTGTACTAATCCCGAAATACGAACATTATATGAATTAAATTATTAATTAATTATAAAAAGGTTAAACTCAGAGAAATTATCAACAAACATTGTCGGACGATGAAATGAACATCGCCAACGTGTCCAGAATGGTCAAATTAGCTAGGATAGCCTACCCAACGGTCCAATTTGGACACAAGGGCAAAAAGGTAATTTCGGGTCAAAACGGTGTCCGTGTCGGAGCCGTTTTGCACCAAAAAACGTGCAAGAAAACAAGTCTATAAAATATAACAAATTATATGTCCACGCAACCAGAATGTCGATACGAACCCAACGATATCTCTAGAATTGGATTCCGTTGACCCGATCTCAATTTGGCCCGTTGACCAGAACTTAGAATTCCGATTTGCACGGAAATGCGTGTCGGAGCCAAAGTTCTCAAAACTTAGCAAACTACCTGTCAACGAGTCCAGAATGATGATACGAACTCAACGGTATCTCCGGAATTGGATTCCGATGAGCCGGCATCAAAAAGTCCCGTTGACCCAGAATGTGGGACCCGCTTTGCACCGAAATGCGTGCCCGGGCCCACGTTCTCCAAATCTAACAAATTTTATATGAAAACATGCCAGAACGACGCCACAAGTCTAATGGTGGTGTCAGAAATGAAATCTGGAGTCCCGTGTTCAAAAATGGAATTTTACAAGTTGGAAATTATGAATTCGGACAGCCAACTTTGGCGTCGAATTCAACCAATCAAACAAGCTCACAATGAAACGAAACTGAAGGGGTAGCAAGATGGTTATACCAGCTTCGCACCGAAACTGGTAGTACGCCAAACGGAGCTGCGGTGGAGGAGATACAAGCTGACGAAGTTGGCCCCGCGAAACTGTCCAAATTTAATACAATTTAAACGGTCAACTTGGTGGCCGGTTTTCATGTATCAAACGATAAAATTAACGGACGAAATTTGACAGGGATGAAGGTGGATATACCGAGATTGCGACGGAGCGAAGAAATTGCCGATCCAACAGTCGGATCTTCGAGAAAATATGCGCGAAGTCGCAGCGATGGAGCACCAAAACGGACTCAATCTCGCGTGCGTCACGACGGGACGTCATGCAAAACGCACGAATCGCCTCGACGGCGCGTCCCGGAGGACGGTGGCCGTCAGGGACTGATCGCCGGAGTTTGCACGCATGGCCAGGTGGCCACGGCGGCCCGTACGGCGGCGTGGCAGCGCACGACGGCGGCCCACGCGCGCGCGTGCGTGCGCGCCTGTGTGCCACGAGCTGCTGATGTCGCGCGAAGGGAGGCTACGCCTAGCCCGGCGAGGCAGGGCGGGGAAAGCTCGCCTAGCCATGGCGACGCAAGGAGCACGGCCACTGGTGGCGGCGGCGGCTGACGAAGTGGTGGCGGTTGATGTGGTGCGGGTGGTGGTGTTGGCGGATGAAGTGGAGGAGATGGAGGAGGAGGGAAAGTAGGAGGAGGAGGCCGAGGTGGGGGAGGCCGACGGCCAGGCCACGGCCAGGGGGTGGCCGGAGGTCGGGCATGGGAGAAGGGTGAGGTCGGGTGCTGCATGGTTGCTGATGTTAGTTTGTAGTAGGAATAGTTTTATGTAGGTGATAAGAATAGAAAGGAGAGAGAGAAAGAGAGATAACATTTAAATGATGATAGAGAGAGAGATGCCTTTTTCCCCATAAATTTTAGGGCCGGCACCCTATGAGGAGGAGGCTGTGAGAAGTTGGAGGGAAATGGATGGTTGGGATTTGATGAGGAAAATCAATGGCTATGATTGAATTAGTTAGAAATGATTCATTCCAATGGATTTAAATAAGTAGAAAATTCCCAATAATTATAGAAAAATATGTAAAAGGGTACCTGTTATTTTTTGGGCAAGAATTATAAGGGTGTCATGATGGAGAAAATCATGGAGCTTGACTGGACTCGGTGGAGCCGAATTGGGTCAAAACTGGACATCGTGCAAAAATCAAATTAAAATTAGGAATCGATGATCATGGACAAATAAGTAGCACATGGGGATTCCAATAAATGGGACACAAGTGGCGGACGGATAGTAGGCTCAAAGTGGGCCATGTCCATAGTTGGGGCCGACAGGTTTTGGTCGACAGGGGACCCACAAATCAAGTTAGAAAATGAATGTGACGCCGTGGAGTGAAATAAAATCGGGTCATGTGTCGGAAAGGTTGTGCGAATCAAATGGAGCTCAAAATGACGTGTCTGAGTGGGACACAAGGTCATAGGTGACGAGCGTCTCGAGTAGATCATCAATGAGGAGTTGGTTTCAAGAAACTGACTGGTCTTGCGCTCCCAATTTAAATGTCATGGTAACGCGCTGAAAATGATCAAGGAAAAGAGTGGGAAAATCAATTACTGATCGAACGGTCTAATTCGACCCGAAGTTCAGCGAAGAAAAAGGGGCACAAGGGAACAAGTTTGGGTGGGACACCATATACCGTCATGAAGGTAATCGTGTCCACTCCAAAACTCGTGAAGAAGATTTCCAGAGTTGAACATCCCTGATACTCCAAATATCAAAGGCATGGGAAAGTACACTTAAGGAAAAATACAGAATAAATTATTTGATGAAACTAAACAATCAAAAAATAAAATAAAATAAAATAAAAATTCAACCCGAAATTCAGGGTGCTAACAATATGGGCCAAGCCCAACTAAATCTAAAACCCAAATAATCTTTTCGTTAGTCAAAACATCTTTTAAAATAATACAATAGTATAATTAATATATATTCTAATAATAAAAGATAATATTAATATTAGTAAGTCAAATGGGAACAATAATAACTAAATAATATAAACATAACAGTATCACGCTGTATCTATTAAATACCTTCAAGTATATACGTATGTGGGTACTGTTTGAAATACTATATTATACTAGTGTATATAATCATAACAATATACATTAACTTAATACAATAGTATTAGTAATACAAAATAATAATATAATTAATAAAAATATATATTTACTTCTTTTCTGTCCCTCATTTCTGAGAACCAACCCCACAGTACACCAACAAAACCAAACAAAATTAAATAAGAGGAAGTCAAAGAGAGAGAGAGAGGGAGAGATAGAGACATTGGGGAAATTACCAGAGGGAGGAGAAATCGAGAAGAGCTCCTCTACTCCAATTCGGCACCGGCGGACAGAGGCGCGGTGCTACGCGCAAACATCAGTACAGGGACACTGGCGGCGGGTTGCTGCTGCAGATAACACTCTGCGCGCACGAGCACAGAGGAATTCGGCAGCGGTTGTGGACTCGAAAATGATGGTTTTTCGTTAGCCGGGGTGCAGCTAGCGAGACTGTCGCTTGCGGGTGCTTCAGGTCACACCTCGATCTTGGAGGATCAAAATCTAGCCACTAGTCATGATGTCGTACAAGTCTAGATTGCACTTGTACAAGGAAAAACTATTACAGTTATGGGTATTTCTTAAAAAATAACGACAGCACAGCAAAACAAGCAGATAAATTAAAGTCACAACAAAATATATAGAAATATGTCTCTTTATTGATATTTGTATTCGATTACAAGACTTGCAGCTGAATACAGAGTTTACAATAGATTATGAGACATTTGAATAGCCAACTAAATTACTGGCCCTTTAGGCCTACAAACGAACATATCGACTTGGCTTACAATGAACTTATTAATTTGGCTCACAATCTCACTGGTTCATCTGAGTTACACTGTTCCATACATTATGTCATGTATAGCAAAAGACATCGCCTTGTAAGAAGAGCTTCTGTACACCCATCCGATTCTTCAATATCAAGCACTGATCAAATGATTTCTCCATGCACGAGCACCTGAAATATTATTCACAACATGGGTCAGTACCTCATCAATGTACTAACGAGCGGTGCTGGCCCAACTCACCTAAGAAGATAACACTAAGTAATCATATTATAGAACATTATTAAAAGTTGTATTTCTCGTTGCCTTAGGGTCAATTTGTAGTTCATATCTGACAGAAGTAAAGCATGCATATATTTCTTAGCCAGCATAATTTGAAGCATATAGTTATCACACTTGGTGATTCTTACCCACGGTCATATAGCCATCTCTGTACATTTATAATACTTACCTTTCCTGTATAAGACATTGGAACAATATCATAATTCAATATATTTGTCACCATTGAGATGATTCTTACAAATAACCGACATCCTTCCTTGTAATTGAGTAATAACTTACTCTGCCTACATAAGACATCATTAGCACTGGACCTACCTATATGAAGGTCACTAGCGACATACCATCTTGGACCATCTTACTAGTATAACGGTGCCCCTTGCAATGCGGGTAGCTAGCCCCACTGAAGGTCCCATATACCGACGTCAGTACGTCGGCCTCAATCTTTGTTCCCCTAGGATAAACTGGATTCGTGGCCTCGGATTACCGTTCAAGGAACTACCTTGTCGACAAGTTTTCCATGAACATGCAAATAAATGCAACTTAGCTATGAAAAAACATATAATGCATGATAAGAAAAACTAAGTAAAAAAGCCATCATTCTCAATAAGCCATCAGTCTCATTCGTATTGCCATCTTGCCTAATCCAGGGTCTTAATGTAATCAACATTCTACATCGGCGACAAGATAATAGAATGTGATTACCTAAGCCTTTCCTCACCTCTTTGATACCATAAAACTTTCCAACCAGAACTTAATGTACTCACCGCCCAATTCCTGGGACTTAGCATCTGTTTAGCATATGTTCATCGAGCTAAGGCTCGACATACTCACCGCCCAAGTATTTAGGACTTTTCCTTCACCTGTCATGTACTTAATAGTAATAACACATAAGCTTACAATTCATGAAATGATTCGAAGCACACAATCGATAAAATGATCCACAACAGTTTTCGGGTCATGTGATTAATTATCTTGATTATCTTTCCAACTTTCATGCAAGGTGTTATTCAGCAACTCAATGAGTAAACATAGCATACTATCATTTTTATTAAGCGTGAAGTTAAAGGATCTTCGAAGGGTTCAACAATACTCACCTTTATAAGATGGTTCCCACCACTATCGTTTAGCCTTCCCACCGATCCTTCACATATTTTCAAGTCCAACAAGGCTTCATCGAACCAACTATCCATCATAAGGCATCTTGCGGGTCGGGGCACTATAATATATACCACTCAGAAAAACTTCCTTCCTGGAAACTTAAACCAAACTCATCCCCATAACTTCAACATAATTTATAAAACTTTCTAACGATCAACTTGTACTATTTAACATTTCTCTGCAATATTATGATCGATTTCAACTAATGTACCATCTTATCACAGCAGTCCAATTTGATTCAAAATAGTTTACCATCTTTGTTCTTTCCTCCAACACTCGTACAATTACTTAGCACATGATAATCCTCTCCCGTGACTTTGTTTGAATTCAGTATATCACTTAATTCGAATCGTTCACATATTTTAGGTGTCTCAGAAATATATGTATTTCAGCCAAGTTCAGTGATAGAGAAAACGAACGAGCTATGGTATAACTTTATTTCCAATGTTAGCAATTCCTCTTGAGCATCTTGTATAGCCGCTCTATGATTTTGGGTGCGAGGGGTCGACACTGATTGGTGGAGATCTGGTCTGGCAAGTCGACCTATGTAGGGTGGTCGGGCACGAATCCGCAGAAAGGCACGGTCACGAGTCGATGGCTGATCGGTTTCGGGGTGGCCGGGGATCTCGGTTGGGAGTTGATGGTGTCGGGTGCCACGATGGTGGTTACGGCAGTGGCGGCCTGGTGTTGGTCGGGTCAGGGTTAGGTGAACTTAGGGTTAGAGGCAGTGGTTATAGAGAACAGTTGGTGTCAGTTGTGGCCGGTGGTGATATGATGATGGTTGTGGTGTTTGGCTTCAACGAGGTGCTCAGCCAACGACCATGGTGGCTGAACTTTGGTGATGGTGGCGATGATGGTAGGGTCGGTGTTACGACTACCATGGGGGATGACCACGGTTGTGGCTGTCGGTCGGAGTGAGGCATGGGTGTGGGAAGACGTTAAAGGAGAGGAAGGAGGAGGAGACACTGGTGTGACCATGGTTGGGCTTTCGAAGAAGGAGTTGTACGTGGAGGAGGTTTAATATGCGGCTAGGGTTCTTCTATTAGGGAACTGTTTGTAACTATATATACACAGTTGGTTTGCAGGCCGGGCTTGGATGAGGCTAAGAGGAATATAGCCAGTCCACATGATTGCTAGGAAATAGCCCTGGCAATGCTAATATGCTCTAGAAATAAGACCTACTAACTGATATTAGGTGACAAACCGAGGTTCAAATAAAATAATCATCTTAATAATTGAATATAACGATATTATCAAAATAATATAGAATATATATATTTTTCATATATATATATATATATATATATATATATATATATATATATATATATATATATATATATAATATATAAAAAATAAAAAAATAAAAATCTATATATAAAATATATATATAATATATATATATATATATATATATATATATATATATATATATATATATATTATATATATATATAATAATATATATATAATAATAATATATATATATATATATATATATATATATATATAAATATATATATATATTCTTTATATATATATATATATATATATATATATATATATATATATATATATATATATATATATTCTTTATATATTATATATATATATATATATATATATATATATATATATATATAACATATAAAGAATATATATATATATATATCTTATATGTATAAATAATCCAAAATCTCAAAATCTTCTTACTATCCTTTTTCTAGTGTAGGTGGAAATAGGTACAAATTATGCATATATGCAGATACTCCTATACTATATCCTAATAATGTATTTTTTAAGATATACAATAAATAATGGTTTACCATAAATATATGTAATATCATTTATAAGGATAAACAATATTTCATTAATTCAAGATAGCAAAATTATATGCATTAATATAGCAATATCCCAAAATTATTATACTAATTTTATTTAAATGGAAAATAGCCCTAATAAATTCAAGGAAGGTTTCTCCATAAAAGAATATTTATTAAATATCAATAACATTTTATACACAATATAACATTTATTTATAAAAATAAAATAACGGTTCATAAAAATAAATCACCAAAATATACGTACAATTTACATCTACATGGACCTTTTGGACGCACTACCCGACTAAATGGGACTGGGTTGGGTTTGGGTCAAGTCCGGGCTAAATTGGTACAACCGGGTCTCTCAAAAGTTAATTATCTTAATAATAAATAATTAAAACGTTTATAGAGGTCGAGTCACAACTTTGACTGGTTTTTCTTGTTAGAACACACATATGGCTCGACCTTTCCTACTATCGCTAATACACTAGTCAAAGCACATGACTGCACTATCCGTACCAAATTTCTTAGTCCAAATCTTATCCATGTCTAAAGCCTTTTATCATAATAACTACTTAATTAAAATATTTATAAAATTCCAAAAATTAATATTTAAGTCAAGTAAATAATATATATTTTCAAAATTCTAGGAAGATGGGTTACAAATCTACCCACCTTAAAATAAATTCATCTCGAATTTAAGGACTACTAAGATATGCATACTTGATTGATTGGTGAAATGTAGCAAAAATTTATGATAAGAAAATATTGATCGAATAGATGAAAAGAGAAAGAAAAAAGTCTTATAACTCTAAAGGCCCTAAAGTGCTCTTAAAATATCTAATTTAAAACAAATTTTGATAAAAAAAATCATAAAACAAGTATCAACGAAAAAGAAAAAGAAATTCCTTCAACCACGATAAATAAAATAAAGTAAATGAATAAATAAATAAAATTCAGAAAATCTGGGAGGAAGGGATTTAGGGTTAGGGATTAGGAATTGGATTTGGGAATTAGGGTTAGAAAAAGATCATTAGGCACGATTAACCACTAATTTGAAATTATGTAGGCATGATCAACGATCAAATTTTTGAGAAAAGTCTAAACATGGTTAAAGTCACTAAGATGTAGCTAAGATGCAGTCACGGTCAAGGTTAATCATGCAAGTCATTCAAGCGTGATCAAAATTCGAAAAACTGACATGAGTATGAACATGATCAAAATAGTCATAATCATGGTGGAATAAAAATTTAGACGTTAGCAATAATTGAGTTGAAGTATAGGCACGATTATGATTATAGTCAATTAGTTTAGTCTCAATCCAAGTCATTTACGAATGATCAAAATCCAAACTTGTTTGGCACGATTACTCGATTAACTTTTTAAGCAAAATTATTTAGGCACGATTACCGAGTCAAAATCTAGAAAATATGCAAATTGAATCGATCAAAATATAATCAAAATGGTCTAGTTGCGATCAAAAAGTTGTTAAGGATGATCCAAACCGAAATCGTTTTAGCACGATCAATTATATAGGCATTATCATAGAATCATAATCTAGGTGCGATTATGAATATAGTGGAATATGGAATTAAAATCTAGTAATAGGTTCTAAATGAGGAGGAACCAAATGACGACTCGATGAATAGAAGATAAGAAAGAAAGATAAGAATGGAAGAACTACAAGCTTTATTTATAATACGATAATAAGAAATAGGATATTAAATCGGTATGGAGTGAGAGTGCAAGATTTGTAGATCATGAAGAATCAATAGTCGTATGCCAATAAAAGATATAGCCTCTATGGTATTCAAAAATCGTATGCATATATGAAGTCGTTTCACTGAGAATCCATACCTCGACAGTGTACATCTGGCTGCAGTAAACCCTTGATTTCATGACTCAAATATGATATTGTATCGAATATTCTATTAGCTCTACCAATATTAACATATAATTCAAAAGTCAAAATAGGACAACTAGGACATAGTTTTAATAACATTCGATAACTTACACTTACTCGAAATTACTTCAACTTAGGGGTCATGCCTCGCCAGTGCGCTGCTAGCTGCAGTGAATCTGCACTCTCCATAATTCAAATAAATGGTGACAGTGTGCTGCTGTCTTGCCATCGTAAGTCATCAAGATTATTCCAACTATATCCTTACAAATTTTAAGGAGTTTTTAAAAATTCAACTAACAGATCATGATTAGAAAAAAAAGGTAAGTATCAGTCCTTGAAGTAGAATTATCAGTTTTGAAAATCAAATGATTGATTAGTTAGAAAATGATAAGTGAAATATAAATTTAATTTCTCTCGCTCTAATATTCAAAGATCGAGGGGAAACATATATGTCTGGTATTTTCAAAAACTAACACGGAATAATTATATGGATAGTTTGATCCTGTTAGGCTCAAAAATCAATGGGTAGAAATAGAATATTAACTCTTAGGGAAGTAATTTATTATGGCTAATTGGAACTAAATAAGTAATACAGACCATATGACATGACGATGCTAGAGAAAGCAGAAAGTAAAATTGCATAATTGTTCAAGATAGAAAAATTGTAAGTATCTGTCATATATGTCCCAATTATTGAAAATAAAATAATCAAGTAGGGAGGGAAACATTCTAATATCTATTTCGTGGATCCTCAAATGATTGAGGAGGAAACATGAAATCAGAAACTAACTCGAGATTCATATATGGATAATAGAATAGAAAATTTTAAAAATAATTCCTTATTGGCAAAATGGGAAATAAATAAGCAATTTGGACTAACGATATGATGGTAGTTAGAGAAGACAAAATAAATGATCAAGATTAGGATTGAATCCTAGGAATGCCTAACTTACCAGGCGGTTAGTCTACCCACCATAGATCCTACCTTCGTATCAAACACAATGGTATATCCTTCTAGGAAAATTCCTCTAAGTTAACTAATATGGTGTAGAATTTAATAAACTCCTACTTAAATCACATGGCCTATGTAGCAATCCTTAACTACACAATAGTCAAGTTGAATAAGGGACTCATTTTCTTAGACATCCTCCTAAATTAATTCAATCCTAATTGTGAATGAGCATTTCCTAGTTGCAGGATCGCAGTAGTATGACTAATATGGTACTACTATGAGTTTACATAATTATTGCGAAGGCTGACCTTCATGGGCTACCACAAAAACTTGTCACGACACGCACCCAATTTTTTTCCAGATGCGAGTACGTATCCAAGCCAGCCTACGCCGCAGTGTGAGTAGTAGAACGCTGTCTAGCCACAATGCTCAAATCACACAAATAATAACTTTATTGCTCATTCACCAACTAATTTAGATTACAAAATTCACAAGTTTACATTTGCTAAAATATACAATGTCTCACAAAAATAGAAAAGACAACTAACTCAACTATCTAGTCTTCTAGGGTTTTGGCCTTCAGCATACCCATGTCTCCCCAATGCTACGAGCACTACCAAAATACACTCAATTAGCGACGGATATTTAGCGACGAAAATTTTTCGTCGGTGTTAGCAACGGCTTCGTGGCCGCTCAGCGACTGAGTACCGACTACACGCCTTTGCCATTTTTTATTTTAATTTTAGGGGGAGGAAAGATCGCACATCCGTCGCTAGACTGTCGGAATTATAGCGACGGATCTACAGTCGTCGCTAAGTAGTCGATTATTTGGCGGGAATTGTGTAGAAAATTGGCGGGACATATCTTCGACCACGTAGCAACGGATATTCAGTCGGCACGTATCAAACATGGCGACTACGTGGCGACGGGTTTTCTTCCGTCGCTATTCAGTCGCTATATATACGTACCAGACTTTATATGAAACGGTGGGGGGAACTTTTCGCATTCCCTCCAAATTTATTCTCTCTCCTCTCTCTCTCTCTTTCTCTCTCGCCGGTGTCAGCTTCGGTGATCGGCGTCGATGTCGGCGTCGGCGTCCTCTCATCTCTCTCCTGAAGGTAACCCCCTCTCTCTCTCGATCTCTCTCTCTCTCGGGGTCTGGGAGGCGGGCTTGGGGTTGTGGCGTCGGGGGCTGGGCGGTTGGCTTGGGTCGGGGACTGGGCGGTGGGCTTAGGGCGGGGGCGTCGGGGGCTGGGCGGCTGGCTTGGGTCGGGGACTGGGCGGTGGGCTTGGGGCGGGGGCATCGGGGTCTGGGAGACGGGCTTGGGGCTGGGGCATCGGTGGCTGGGCGGCTGGCTTGGGTCAGGGGCTGGGTGGTGGGCTTGGGGCGGCGGCGTCGGGGGCTGAGCGGCTGGCTTGGGGCGGGGTCTGGGCGGTGGGCTTGGGGCGGGGGCGTCGGGGTCTGGAAGGTGGGCTTGGGGTTGGGGCGTCGGGGGCTGGGCGGCTGGCTTGGGGCGGGGTCTGGGCGGTAGGCTTGAGGCGGGAGCGTCGGGGTCTGGGAGGCGGGCTTGGGGTTGGGGGCTGGGCGGTGGGCTTGGGGCGTCGGGGGCTGGGCGGCTGGCTTGGGTCGGGGGCTGGGCGGTGGGCTTGGGGCGTCGGTGGCTGGGCGGCTGGCTTGGGTCGGGGCTGGGCGGTGGGCTTGGGGCGGCGGCGTCGGGGGCTGGGCGGCTGGCTTGGGGTGGGGGCGTCGGGGCTATTTGCAACCGACGCACAGCCATAAGCACTCTTCATATATATATGCAACCGAACTACTGGACTGGGCGGCGGGCTTGGGGTGGCGGGCTTTGGTCGGGGGCGGCGGGTGGCTTTGCTTCTCAAATTCATCTGAGTTTATATATTGGCTAAATAATGTGTTATCCATATTGGGTGTTCCATTAGTTTGGTGGTGTTTGGATTAGTAAATATGAATATGGGGTTTGGATTCATGGTGTATATATATGTTCACTGTCTCAAGGACAGTACGAGTTCTATCAGTTGTGTGCTTCTGTATAGATGTATATATCTATACATCTAGCTGTGATATACATATGTGTATGTGACAATCTCAGTTAGCGACGGACTAGTTACCGGTTAGCGACGGATATTTCCAGCTCCATTTGCATTAATCTACGGTACGACATGGTGATCAGGACATAGTCCCTACAGCCATTCGACTGGCGAGGCAGAAACTATGTAGCCGTAGATAAAGTTGACTGTCTTCCGACCCTCATCCCTCGGCAATGATAATACGACAACCTATAACTATATCTTATATAGTAGTAGATGATGTCTTAGTATTACATTAAGTGAGTTCATCTTGATTCTGTTATATCCTTCAGATACTAGATACGATAAGAATATATACTACACGATATGTATACAGAATATAGATGATTCACACTAATGTATGCAAGAATGAATTTTGGGTTGTGTTCTGAGCCATCCGTTCTTACACTTAAAACACATAGTAATTAATGGTACGACATGGTGAAGTAGTACTGTATTTTGGCTCCAGTTCCAGCTCAATTTGCATTAATCTACGGTACGACATGGTGATCAGGACATAGTCCCTGCAGCCATTCGACTAGCGAGGCAGAAACTATGTAGCCGTAGATAAAGTTGACTGTCTTCCGACCCTCATCCCTCGGCAATGATGATACGACAACCTATCACTATATCTTATATAGTAGTAGATGATGTCTTAGTATTACATTATGTGAGTTCATCTTGATTCTGTTACATTCTTCATATACTAGATACGATAAGAACATATACTACACCATATGTACAGAACATAGATGATTCACAATAATGTATGCTTGAATGAATCTTGGGTTGTGTTCTGAGCCATCCGTTCTCACACTTGGCAAAAAATCGAATTTTTTATACTTTATCGGCTTTCGAAAATGTACTCAAATTACATGATGGTTCCTTTAGTTAGCTTGCTTATGTTACAATTATATTATTTGTGACTATCGATCTTACCAGATGGCACCCATGACCCGAGGAGCGGCACATCGTTTGAGGAAAACAGTGAATACTGAGGTGGCTCCTCCTACAGTTAAGAAGGAAGTGGCACCGGTTCCTAGTGAGATCGGGAGTTCTATTCATCCAGCACCGGTAGCTAGTGAGACCGGGAATTCTCTTCAAGCAGTCCTTGCAAGGGACGACATCTCTCCTCACGCCAAAAATCTCGCTTTTTCGAGGTGGTTGCGTGATCGTATCACTGAGCGTTTACGTGAGCAGCGTGGTTCTCATTAGCTATTAGTACTTATTTGTATTGGACTATTTGTATTGAGTTATTTTTGTATTAGACTATTTGTATTGGACTACATATATGAACTAGAACTGTGTCAATCTCTGGATTGTATTAGACTACGACATGGTGATCAGGACATAGTCCCTGCAGCCATTCGACTGGCGAGGCAGAAACTATGTATCCGTAGATAAAGTTGACTGTCCTCCGACCCTCATCCCTCGACAGTGATGATACGATAACCTATTACTAGAGGATACTCTGAGAGATCCATCTGAGTAGAACGTATACTCTGAGAGATCACCTTTGCAAGAATGATATCAGTAGTGGGATTGAGTGCTGGAGGGGATATTATCAGAGTATACGTCCTACTCAGATGGGTCTCTCACCGTTACTATTTTTTTCTGACAGCAAGGTGGATGTGCTCCGTCAACAGATTCTTGCTCCGAGCCAAAACTTTGCCCCGGAGCTCAAGTAGAATCCTTCGTGTAGAGCTCGAGTGAGAGGTTCCTGACAGCATGGTGGTCTCCTGTGTCAAAGTATCTGTGCTCATCCCATATTGGTTGTGGGACGAGCACGGATACTTTAACAAAGGAGACCACCATGCTGTCATGAACCTCTCACTCGAGCTCTACACGAAGAATGTCCATTTGAGCTCCGGGGTAAAGTTTTGCCTCGGAGCAAGAATCTGTTGACGGAGCACATCCACCATGCTGTCAGAAAAAATAGTAACGGTGAGAGAACCATCTGAGTAGGACGTATATTCTGATAATATCCCCTCCAGCACTCAATCCCACTACTGATATCATTCTTGTAAAGGTGATCTCTCAGAGTATACGTCCTACTCAGATGGATCTCTCAGAGTATCCTCTCCGGTTGGGTTGTGTTCTGAGCCATCCGTCCCAGGGATTTGATTCTGTATTTTAGTTTCTGTATTTTGGCTCCAGCTCCATTTGTATTAATCTACGGTACGACATGGTGATCAGGACATAGTCCCTACAGCCATTCGACTGGCGAGGCAAAAACTATATATCCGTAGATAAAGGAGGAAAAAGATAAATCGAATTATAATGACGGATATTATGTTACTCTTCAGGATAATTGATGTGTATTTTATATTAATTTGGTTTGGTCTATATGATTCTTGGATAATTGGTGTGCATTAAATTCGTATGTGCATATTTGGTCTATGTGATTGTTGGATAATTGGTGTGCATTATATATTGGTTTGGTTTATGCATATCTTGGTGAACAGGAAAAGTGCTGCAATATTTTTTTCAAAAAAATTCTCAGTTACCGACGGACTAGTGACCGGTTAGCGACGGATATTTCTAGCTCCATTTGCATTAGTCTACGGTACGACATGGTGATCAGGACATAGTCCCTGCAGCCATTCGACTGGCGAGGCAGAAACTATACAAGTAGCCTTAGATAAAGTTGACTGTCCTCCGACCCTCATCCCTCGGCAATGATGATACGACAACCTATCACTATATCTTATATAGTAGTAGATGATGTCTTAGTATTACATTAGTGAGTTCATCTTGATTCTGCTACGTTCTTCAGATACTAGATAAGATAAGAACATATACTACACCATATGTACAGAACATAGATGATTCACACTAATGTATGCTAGAATGAATCTTGGCTTGTGTTCTGAGCCATCCGTTCTGATCATGCATCTTCCTTCTCCTCTCCTCCACCATGGCTCTGAACAAATCTGCTCCTCCCTCTACTTCTGTTCTTTTTATTTGACTCTCTCAGCTACATATAACATCCAGCTCAAGTGTAGAGTCGGGGGAGAAGAAGTGGACAGGAAGAGGAGGGGAAAGCAGTACAGCCGGCGGCATGACCCGGAGGAAGTACAGAGGTTTTCTTCAACAACCATAGGAGAACTATAAGGATATATCTTTTCACAACATGTCATCTTGTCAAAGACCCTTCATGTGAATATTATGTTACCGCGGTGTCGGAAGACTAACATGTCATAAGTTTTTAAGCCGTGTGTTTTGACATAATCTTTCCAACTCTTTCCTCCTATGTAGTAATCTTGCATTATTACATTGCAGGAAAGAGTTTGGAGGATTATGCCAAAACACACAGCTTAGAAAATTATGACATGTTAGTCTTCCGATACCGCAGTAACATGGTTGTCACATTAAGGGTCTTTGACAAGGTGATATGTTGTGAAAAGATATATCCTTATAGTTCTCCTATGTCTGTTGAAGAAAACCTCTGTACTTCCTCCGGGTCATGTCGCCGGCTGTGCTGCTTCCTCCTCCTCTTTCTGCCCACTTCTTCTCTCCCGACTCTACACTTGAGCTGGATGTCATATGTGGCTGAGAGAGTCAAATAAAAAGAAGGGAAGTAGAGGGAGGAGCAGATTGGTTCAGAGCCATGGTGGAGGAGAGGAGAAGGAAGATGCTTGATCAGAACGGATGGCTCAGAACACAAGCCAAGATTCATTCTAGCATACATTAGTGTGAATCATCTATGTTCTTATCGTATCTAGTATCTGAAGGACGTAACAGAATCAAGATGAGCTCACTAATGTATGCTAGAATGAATCTCGGGTTGTGTTCTGAGCCATTCGTTCCGATACTTGGCAATTAAGCCATTCGACTTGCGAGGCAGAAACTATAAGGCTACTTGCATGTTCTTCCAACTTTAAATTACAAGATTACTACATTAGGTTAAATAAATCACTAACCTCATCACGATGAGTCTTGGTGTAGCACTCAAATATGGGGCACCTGTAAATTTGTCGAGGTTTTAAATCATCGACATTGAGTTTTAAACCCTCACGTAGCCTTTCTGCTTCACTTCTAGGCTCGAACAGCATCTTCTTGCAAGCTTCGATCTCCAGATACTTAGTGTCAAGATTCTGGACGCTTTCGTAGAGCATGTCAACGCATCTTAGCGTCAAGATTCTGTTACATCCTTCAGATACTAGATACGATAAGAACATATACTACACTATATGTACAGAACGTAGATGATTCACACTAATGTATGCTAGAATAAATTTTGGGTTGTGTTCTGAGCCATTCGTTCCCATACTTGGCAATTAAGCATGTAAAATAGAACTGATTATGTTTAGTTTGTCTTACGATACAGATTTTCACATCCAAATTGAAATGGATCGTTACTTCGTTGATCGTACATGGATGTACTAGCGGATCAACCTCCTGGACCGTAGATACTTATAAGTATTGACCGTATCGGATTAGTATCGATCTATCATTTTGGTATGGGCCGTATCGGTTGGTATTGGTCTTAGCGAATTGGTATCGTCCTATCCGATATGTATCGGCCGTATAGCTAGGATTCATATTGGCCTTATCGATTTGGTATCGGTCATATCCGATAGGTATCGGCCGTGTTGGATTATTATATACCATTTCGGATTAGTATCGTGGAAGGTTTAGTAACAACTGTACTTGGATTTTTCTCTTCTAGAGCTAGATTACCATTGCAAGAGAGTCACGAGAGCGTAGATGGCCAGTTACAGAATATACATACTTCCTTTTCAATCTCGCTTTTTCTGATGGAAAAGGAAGTATGTATGTTACTGTAACTGGCCAATCACGATCTAGTGATTCTCTTGCAATGGTATTCTAGCTCGAGAAAAGAGAAATCCAAGTACAGTTGTTACTAAACCTTCCACGATACTAATCCAAAATAGTCTATACTAATCCAACACGGTCGATACCTATCGGATATGACCGATACCAAATTGATAAGGCCAATATGAATCCTAGCTATTCGGCCGATACATGTACATATCGGATATAGGACGATACCAATTTGTTAAGGCCAATACCTATATGATACGTCCTATACCAAACCGATAGACAGATACTAATCTAATACACTAGATACTAAGTACATTTGGCCTATACCAGCGGATCCATAAATTACTGTACGATAGGCCCAACGACTCCAATTACATCCGGTTATTGGTGAGTACATGATTACATAGTAATTCTGTTAGTCTTGTGATACAGATTTTTACTCTTTTATGCTACCAACGTCACAACTTTTCCAGTGCTGCTCCCTCTAATGATGATGAACGCAAAAAACAACGTCACAACTTTTATAACTTGAGTAAATTTCTTTACCCTATATAAAAATTTATGTTGTCAGAAAGATGGCTCCTAGGACTCGTCGAGGTGGTGCTGCTAGTCGAGGAAGGGGTCGAGGCAAGAAACTCTTGGAGGTCGACACGGAGGAAGTCTCCGTCGTCAAACAAGAGCCGGTGACTGTTAAGGAGAAGGTGTTACCAAAGGTCGAGGTCAAGGAAGAACCGATGACCATCATGGAAGAGATTGCTCCCAAGCTTGAAGCTAAGGAGGAGCCACCGTCAGAGAGTAGTAGCATCGGGACCGACCCTCCTGTCCCTACAGAAGACCTCAACCAGATTGAGCCTTCGTATGTAAAGTGGCTGATAGAATGGTACATGCCTCAACGCAACTATCATCCTTCGCTGTGATGATTTATCGTCTGACTTCTGGTCTTTGTTGAGGCCAAAGTCGATTTTCCTATGTGTTTTAGAATATTTGTGAAAATTTTGGAATATTTGTGCTATGATCGGATTATAACGATGGATATTAGGTTACTATAGCTGGCCAACTCTTTCCTATGTGTTTTGGAATATTTGTGACAAATTTGGAATATTTGTGCTATGATCGGATTATAACGATGGATATTAGGTTACTCTTCCGGATAATTGATGTCTATTTTATATTAATTTGGTTTGGTCTATATGATTTTTGGATAATTGGTGTGCATTAAATTCGTATGTGCATATTTGGTCTATATGATTCTTGGATAATTGGTGTGCATAATATATTTGGTCTATGTGATTGTTGGATAATTGGTGTGCATTATATAATTGATTAGCGACGGACTTGTGACCGTTTTGCGATGGTTACTACCAGTTTCCGACTACTTTTCGACGGCTATTCCGTCGCTAACTGGAGATTTGAAAATATTTCCAGGTAGCGACGGATGGTCGACGGATTATCCGTCGGTATGGTATATTGTTCGACGGAATAGCGACGACCTATCCATCGCCCTTGTTCTGGAAATACCAAGAATTTCCAGAACAAGATCGACGGTTAATACGTCCGTATTCCGTCGATATATATCGACGGAATAGCGACGACCTATCCGTCGCCATGTTGCTGGAAATGACATAAATTTTCAGAAGCTGATCGACGGATTTTCCGTCAGAAAACCATCGCTAATCCGTCCTTTGTTATCGAAGGTATCGACGGCTTAGCGACGGAATGATACGCTGTTACGACGGGTTACCGACGAAATTTTACGTCGCTATTGTCTACACAGTTCAGTACTTAATAGTTGGAATAGACGACAGTCCGTCGAAAATGCGTCGCTAATGCTTCGTATTGTGACGTCGACAATCGGTCGCTATTCCGTCGTTTGACGACAACTTAGCGACGGACCGTTATTAGCGACGAGCTGATTGCCGACAGATGTTTTTGGCCAAAATCCGTCGGTCATCGGTCGCTATTCGTAATTATCGTCGGTTTAGCGACGGATAGGGCCGTCGCTAAATCGATAAATTTTGGTAGTGGAGTTGTCGCGACTAACCTAAAAAATGTTGGTTTCCAGTTAGGAATGGAATGAGTACATTCTAACAACATTTTCAATAATTTAACAAAATCTATAAAACAATAAATAATACTGAAGTACATGATGAGTGGATAAACAGAGAATCATGACAAAAAACATGTGAGTAAAAAGGGAGAGCATTGTAATAAAGACAGTGAAGTAACTGTAACAAACGACTAAAACAAGAACAATAATATATGACAAGATTGCATCTAACAAATGATTTGAAATACACTTTCGACATGTAAATGGCTAGGGGTAAATCCGGCACCCCGCACGTGAAGAGTGCGACTGCTATCATATACGAGTAAACAAATATGATATTTTTGGGTATATTTACATGTCTACTAACGTAATTCCCTGTCCGACTAGAGCTCATGGATTCAAACAGGTCACGAATACGATAATACATTGGTCACGAACAACATGTAATGAATCCATAACTACCATATCGTGTAATCAACGTATCGAGAATCAACATAATATCAATGTAAAACACTACTAAATATATGAATCATAGAGATGATCAAATATGAAAACTATCAGAAATATACTCGCCTGGGGTCCTTAGCTGGTGAAACTGATAGTACCATTTGGCTAGGATTGACATGCTGGTGTTCGGATTTGGCAAGAAAATAGAGAATGCAATTAGTCACGATCAATGATTTATAATCGAAAGGATTTCCTAAATAAATACATATACTATATCCTTAAAAATATTCTAAAAAATTTACTTTAAGGATAAAACCTAATTTATAAATATATTTAGAAATATAATTTGTATTAAAACCTCTTTTAAGAAAATATTCATTTTGTAGTACATATACAAAACTATTGAATAGGAACACGTAAAAAAACCCATGGTTATATATATATATAATTTTTTATATATATATATAATATATATATATATATATATATATATATATATATATATATATATATATATATAGAACTCAAAATAATTATTATGGTTTATAATTCCCAAGGATAATGTATAATTAAATAATTAAGATTTAAATATATTAGAGTCCACGCCACCATATAAAATTTATAAAATAATAATCACTTCAGCCCAATTGGCCCAAGTCAAAATAAAACACAAGACCATAACTGCTTTTCCCACAATTCTATTACTACTACTAATAAAATAATAATATAATAATAATAATAATAATTATTATTATTATTGCACCTTGATAAAATATGGGCCAAGCCCAACTAAATCTAAAACCCAAATAATCTTTCCTTTAGTCAAAACATCTTTCAAAATAATACAATAGTATAATTAATATATATTCTAATAATAAAAGATAATATTAATATTAGTAAGTCAAATGAGAACAGTAATAACTAAATAATATAAACATAACAGCATCACGCTGTATATAGTAAATACCTTCAAGTATATACGTATATAGATACTGTTTGAAATACTATATTTTACTAATAAATATAATCGTAACAGTATACATTAACTTAATACAATAGTATTGGTAATACAAAATAATAATATAATTAATAAAATATTTATTTACTTCTTTCCTGTCCTCTTACTGCCGAGAACCAACTCCACAGTACACCAACAAAACCAAACAAAATTAAATAAGAGGAAGTCAAAGAGAGAGAGAGAGAGAGAGAGAGAGAGAGAGAGAGAGAGAGACATTAAGGAAATTACCAAAGGGAGAAGAAATCGAGGAGTGCTCCTCTAGTCCAGCTCGGCGTCGGCGGCCGGAGGCATGGTGCTGTACGCAGACATCAGCACGGGGACGCTGGCGACGGGTTGCTGCTGCTGATAACACTCTGCGCGACGGGCACTGAGGCACATGACAATGGTTACGGACTAGAAAATGGTGGTTGTTCGTTAGCTGGGACGGAGCTGGCGAGACAGTCGCTCGCGGGTGCTTCATCAGCGGCGGATGCAGCGCTCTCCTGCGGTGGCACAGTCACCTGGAAAGATCGGCTGGTCCGACAGTACGCGCACCGTGGTGACCTAGCTCGGGCGTTGCTTGAGCGGAGCGCGGTGCTCGCTTTAGACGCCAGCGGAGGGGTGGCTCGCCGCATGGCGAAGCCAGCCATACGGACCTGAGCACGAGAGGTCGATACCAATTGGTGGCGGTCTGGTATGGCAAGTCGACCTACGTAGGGTAGTTAGGCACGGATCCGCGGAAAGCGCTGTCACGAGTCGGTGGCTGATCGGTTTTGGGCTGGCCGGGGATCTCTATTGGGCGATGATGGTATCGGGTGCCAAGATGGTGGTTACGGCAATGGCGGCCGGGTGTTGGTCGGGTCGGGGTTAACTGAACTGGTGGTTTGAAGCAGTGGTTATGGAGTTGGAGAATGGTTGGTGTACAGTTTTGGCCGGTGGTGATGTGATGATGGTTGTGGTGTTTGGCTTCGACGAGGTGCTCGACCAACGACCATGGTGGATGGACTTTGGTGATGGTGGCGGTAATGGTAGGGTCGATATTACGACTACCATGGGGGATGACCACGGTGGTTGCAGTCGGACGGAGTGAGGCGTGGGTGTGGGAAGACGATGAAGGAGAGAAAGGAGGAGGAGACACTGGTGCGGCCATGGTTGGGCTTTGGAGGAAGGAGTTGCACGTGGAGGAGGTTTAGCATGAATCTAGGGTTCTTGTATTAGGTAACTGTTTGTAACTATATATACACAGTTGGTTTGCAGGCCGGGCTTGGATGTGGCTAAAAGGAATATAGCCAGTCCACATAATTGCTAGGAAATACCCCTGGCTAGGGGTGAGCAAAACTCGGTTTAAAACCGAAAACCGATCCGAACCGAACCGAAATAAGGTTTCGGTTCGGTTTTTTTTTAAACGGTTCGGTTGTCGGTTTAGAGGTTCGATTTTTTTAGATTTTCGGTTCGGTTTTCAGTTTTTGGGTTCGGTTTTCGAACCGAACCGAAAACCGAACTTTAAAACCGGTTTATATATATATATATATATATATATATATATATATATATATATATATATATATATATATATATATATAAAACCGAAAAACCAATGAACCGAACCGAACCAATTCGGTTCGGTTCAGGTTCGGTTCTAAACCAATTCGGTTCGGTTCGGTTTTGATTTGGTCGGTTCGGTTTTGAGTTCGGTTTTAATTTTTTCGGTTCGGTTCGGACCGAACCGAACCGATGCTCACCCCTACCCCTACCCCTGGCAACGCTAATGCTCTAGAAATAAGATCCATTAATTTATATTAGGTGACAAACCGAGGTTAAAATAAAATAATCATCTTAATAATTTAATATAATGATATTATCAAAATAATATAGAATATATATATTTTCATATATATATATATATATATATATATATATATATATATATATATATATATATATATATATATATATATATTTGAAAGAAGGGAGCTTTATTGATGTATCAGGCACAAAATGCCGAAGCCTATACAAGTAAACACGCCTCGCGTGAGCTGAAAGTAGAAACAAGAAGAGGTCTCGGCCCAGACGCAGGGGCTGAGGCCGACCCCGAGGTTAGGTCAGCGCCTGCCAAAAATGGACCGAAGAGTGTGTGCAGCGCCTCCTGATCTTGAGAATTTGTCGAAGGATTTCCCTGTTCAGCTGAGTGGGGTTGTACTGGTGTCCTTCATACCTGAATTTGTTTTGGTTCTTCCAGAGTACCCAGATACTGGCGGCTGCGACGGTCTGATGCCCGTGAGAGATGCCCCAGTTGGCGAGAAAATCGTTGAAGTCTCCGGCGTGATGAATCTGTCCGCAGCGGCAGGAGAGGTCGCTCTAGCGCTGAGTGGCGAGGTCACCGGTGAGGCGGATGTGTTCAGAGGTTTCAGATCGGGGCGAAGTACAGCAATGGCATTTGGAAGCGAGGCTGAAACCGATAGAAGTGAGGGAGTCGTCGGTAGGAAGCTTCTTGCGGTTAGCTCTCCAAAGTAGGACATACCATTTGCTTGGGATGCAGGAGTGCCAAAAGGGGGCGATTGAAGAAGACTATCCGCTGGTGCCTCTCACCATGCGTCTGGCAGAGGCTATAGTGAAAGTGTCGTCGCGGGTGGGAGACCACCTGAAGGCGTCAAGTAAGTCGTTGAGCTTCACATCTGCAGTAGCAAGATCAGCTGTTGCTGCCGCCCCTAGCCACGCACGGCTCCGTTCCCACCTCCACCCCGAGACGTGGTCCCATAAATCACGGATCGAGCAATTAGGGGGGCGATCGAAGAAATTTCAAGTACCATATTGCCGAGCCACTGCTCGTGGCGGAGCGACGAGCGGCCGTTGCCAAGCATTAGATGGATTAAGGGTTCGGCGAGGTGTCGACCGTGGAGGATACGACGCCAAGAAGCGAAGGATCGATTGTTGGCAATGGCCATCATAGGGTGGGAGTGCTGGAAGTATCTAGCCTTCATGAACCGGGTCCAGATGGAGTTATCCGAACATAGCTTCCACCACAACTTCATGGAGCAGGCATCAATGATGTGTGAAAGTCTGCTGAAGCCTAATTCGATTTGGCCATGGTGTCCCAGCTGGCCCAGTGGTGCTTAATCTTCCCATCGGTGTGCCCCTAGAAGAAGTTAGTGAAGAGGGATTCTAACGAGGATAAAACCTTCTTATAGGGGAGCAGACGGCCAGGGTGTAGATAGGGATGGAGGATAAGATGTGCTTGATCAGAATCATCTTTCCACCCGGAGATAGGGTCGCGTTATGCCAACCCACGATTCGTCTCCTAATTTTGTTCACAAGGCCTTCGAAGTTGCCCGAGTTAGATTTACAATAGACCAAATGGCATCCCGGATACGAGAATGGCGGGTAAGCAATGGAGAAGGAGGTTAGGTTCGCGAGAGTGGCCGAGTGGTTCCAGTCGTCTTTATGATGGGTGTAGATGACACTTTTGTTAGTGTTAACTCATTGTCCGGAGCATTTGGAGTAATTGTCAAGTGTTCTGCTGACCACCTCTACCGAACCGATGTCGCCGGAAGAGAAGATGAGAATGTCGTCGGCGTAGGCCAGATGAGTGATTAAAGGTCAACCAGTGGTGGTATGAAAGTGGTGAAATCTGGGGGTGTTTGGCATGTTATTCAGGTTTCTGCTTAGAGCTTTGGCGGCGATGATGAAGATGGTAAAGGATAGCGGGTCACCTTGTCGAACCCCACAGCTCAATTTAAAGAAGTCGTCGGCTTGCCCATTAATGACTGTGGAGAACCAAGAGTTGTTAATGGATCGGAAGATAATGTCAATCCAAGTTTCGGAGAACCCAAACACCCTGAACACCCAAATCATGAATTGCCAGTCCAGACGATCGTAAGCCTTTTCTATGTCGAGTTTGATGGCGACGTTCCCTCCCCTGGACAAAAATTTCATGCACGTGATCATTTCTTGGACGAGAAAAATGTTGTCGGTGATGTTTCGTCCAGGGACAAAGGCCCTTTGCTCCTCGGAGATGATCTTGAGAAGGTGAGTGGATATGCGGACCGCGATGATCTTGGAGCTGACTTTATTTGTGAAGGTGTATAAGCTGATCGGTCTGAAGTCTTTGAAGGATTTCAGGTTGTCTTTTTTTGAGAGAAGGATAAGGTTGGCACGTGAGATGGATTTAGGGTAGCTCGCACCTTGGAAGAAGGCAACAGCGGCTGTAGTGCCCCGACCCGCAAGATGCCTTATGATGGATGGTTGGTTCGATGAAGCCTTGTTGGACTTGGGATTATGCGAAGAATCGCTTGGAAGGCTATGCGATCGTGGCGGGAATCGTCCTATGAATGTGAGTAGTGTTGAACCCTTCAAAGATCCTTTAGCTTCACGCTTAAAATAAGGATAGTATGCTATGTTTCTTGTTGAATTGCTCAATAACACATTGCATGGAATTTGGAAAGATAATGAAAGATAATAATCACCTGAACGTAAACTGTTGGGGCTAAATGAATTGTATGCTTGTACGCTGTTGCAATAAAATACATGACAGGTGAAGGCAAAGCCCCAAATACTTGGGCGGTGAGTATATCGAGCTTTGGCTTGATGAATAGTTGACAACACAGATATTAAGACCCAAGAATTGGGCAGTGAGTATGCTTGAATTATGTCCGAATGAACGTATGCTAAACAGGTGCTAAGTCCCAGGAACTGGGCGGTAAGTACATTGAGTTGGTTGAAAAGATGTATGGTATCAAAGATGTGACAAAGAGATTGGATAACAACATTCTATTATCCTGTGCCGATGTAGAATGTTGATATCACTAAGACCCTGGATGGGCAGATGATAATATGAGCGTTGGCTCAAGGCAAGATGGCTAGATGGCAATATGAATGAGAATGATGGTTTTGCTTAGTTTTCCTTATCATGCATTATATGTTTTCTTCTTAGATAAGTTGCATATAGTTGCATGGTCATGGACAACTTGTCGACAAGGTTTCGTTCCTCGAACGGTATTTCTGGGCCATGGAACCCGGTTCGTCCTAGGGAGAACAAGGATGGTGTCGATGTACTGACATCGGGATTGTAGGACTTGCAGTGGGGGCTTGCTACCGCCCACTGAAAGGATGCTGAAATCCTATGGTGCTGAAGTAGTAGCACGGTGTTTCGGAAACCTTCCATGGATTCGCACCCCATTTGGAGTTAGCCGTTCACCAGAAGATGATCCAAGATGGCGTGTCGCCAGTGACCTTCATATAGATAGGTCAGGTGCTAATGATGTCTTATGCAGGCAGAGTAAGTTATTACTCAAATACAGGAAAGGATGTTGGCTGTTGGTAAGAATCACCTGAACGGTGATATTCATATTGAATCATGATATTGTTCCTAACAATGTCTTGTGCAGGCAGAGTAAGTATTATAAATATACAGGGATGGCTACACGATCGTGGGTAAGAATCACCAAAGGGTGATAACAGTATGCTTTTAATTATGTTGGCTATGAGATTTGCATGCTTTACTTCTTGTCGGCTATAACATGAAATTGACCCTAAGGCAACGAGAAAGACCATTGATAATAATGTTCTGTAACATGATTACTTAGTGCTGTCTTCTTAGGTGAGTTGGGCCAGCATCGTTCGCCAGTACATTGATGATGTACTGACCCACGTTGTGGGCAATATTACAGGTGTTTGCTTGGGGGAAATCCTGTGAATCAGTGCTTGGCATCGATGAATCGGATGGGTGTGCAGAAGCTCTTCTTGCAAGACGATGTCTTCTGCTATACGGGACATAATGTATGGAACATGGGAACTCAGTTATACCAGTGAGATTGTAGCCATATTGGCAAGTTCATTGTAAAGAAGTCGGTATATTTTTTGTAGCCTAAAGGGCAAGTGTATACATTCAGTTGGCTATTCAAAAGTCTTGTAAACAGTTGTAAACTCTGTATTCTGCTGCAAGTCTTGTAACCCATTTTGATTTTCAATAAAGAGATACATTTCTATATAAATTGTGTGACTTCAATTTATCTGCTTGGTTCCGCTGCATAGTCGATGTTTTCTGAGAATTACCAGGAACTGTAATGGTTTTGCCTTGTACAAGTGCAATCTAGACTTGTACGGCATCACGTCCAGTGGCTAGTTTTCGATCCTCTGGGATCGGGGCGTGACATAATGGTATCAGAGCACGGCTTTACGTCCTTGGATTCCTATTCAATTTGTTTCGAATCAACGTTGCTACTAAGATGATTCTAAGCTGCTTCCGCGATGATTCAAAGATTGCTTCCGCGATTATTCAAAGTTGCTTCCGCGGTGAATCAAAGTTGCTTCCGCGAACACTCAAAGTTGCTTCCGCGATGAAATCAAAGTTGCCTCTATGATGACTCATAGTGCTTCTGCGATTATTCTGTGTTGCTTCCAAACTATTCTAAGTTGTTCCCTTGACTGAAAGTCCGTTGATCATTCTAACCTCTCACTGGGTGTTCCATACAATAAGTCTAAATATGTCGGCTGTGATATGTGTGCTTTATTGAATTTCTAAAAGATACCAAAAAGAATAACAATGATACGATACGTAAGTTTGTGATGTATGCTGGATGTCTTATGTGTGGGATTCTTTGAATCGATTGTTATGCAGCAATCGACAGTGGGTGATGGCATGGTATGTTGGAACATAATGTGCATGGATTTCAGTGAATGGGAATCGACAGAATCTTGAGTCGATATTTGTGGTCAGCATAACCACTGCAGGATGGATAGTCCATGTTGGATGTCGGTTTGATGCGAAAGAATATTGTGTTTGGAATGGCTTGAGCTCTGGGTGGTATATTACATATACCCTTGTCGTGATAAGATGTCCCTTGACCCTTGATGTGTCTATGATTTTGTGATTGCTTTACCTATAAGGTAGTGGGTGGTATCGAATCGTAGTTGAGCTTACGATTGATATATGACGACTAGGAATGTCCCTTGATAATTAAGTTCGGATGACCTGTTACGAGATTTTGATGTGTTCGGGTGAACCATCGCTAGACCTTGTCGGTTAGCATTATGTTGGATAATAAGAGAATTGAGAATATGAAATGAATGACTTGGTTGGGAATGAAATGAGTTTCAGATTCAAGCGAGTACTTGAATCAGTTGGATAAAAGGATTGTAGGCTTGGTAACAATAGTGTGGTGTTGCTATCGAAAGATTTTGTGGGAATAACTATGGACCGAATATTGAACGATGTTGGAATTGAGTGAAAGAAATTGTATGTTGGATATCGATAGAATTGATGGTAATGTTAGACGCTTATCGGGATGTTGGAAATGATTTAGATGATGCAGAGAGAGTTGCATCAACGACCGAAAAGTTAGAGAATGGACTTGAAGAATGGATGATCTTAGCACGATGTGCAGTTGGGCTTAAGAGAAATTGATGTCCTGAATTAACAAGTTATGACCCTTGAATATTTTGAGGCACAGAGAATGAGTACTTGTCCCTTGATGCATGAAAGAATAGATGCTCCTTACGAGAGTCGAATGGATGGAATACAAATAAGTATCGAGGTGCAACGATATGTAATAGACCCTGTCAATAGATGATGTTGTCGCATGGATAACAAGTTTGGTAGGATATAGAATTGTGGGATTATGACTTAGCTAATTAAGTTATATCATATGCAATTGGATGATCGAAGTAAGAATGCTAGATGATTGCTGCCATAGAGATTGGATTGGTGCATGAATAGTAAATTTTTTCTTATGGAATCATAAGGAGATGATACAAAACGAATATTGATGGTTAACGGGGATTGCTAAGAGATGACCGTATTTGTGCTAGAAAATTTATAAAGGATGCCTCGGAAGAAATATGATTATGTAGTTGCCTTATTTTGTTGGTTAAAAGTGTACGGACCGTATCGATGATCTAAAAATATAGGAAACGAATATGTCGCGAAGAGACCGTAGGAAAGAGATCATAAGTGATAAAGTATTGAGATAACAATGTCGGATGATGATTCAGAATAGTTGACCCGATTGAATAGACATATGAGTACGATATGAGGATGCAAGTCGGATTGAACAAGTGATGCTATGTCTATGCAAATGGAAATTAAAAGTTGAATATTCTATTGAGGAGTTTTATATGATAGCTTCGAGATTGACCCATAGAATTGTTGGATAGAATTGTCGGATAGATTTGGTCGGTTGCGGGTAAGTCTAAAATGAGACTTCGTTGGGTATGACTCGAGTATGAGTACGGGTAGAAAGACTTGACCCTAGATTGTTGGCTAGTTGCCTAGATTGTCGGTTGGTTGCCTAGATTGTTGGCTGGTTGCCTAGAGTGTCAGTTTGTTACCTAGATTGTTGGTTGCTTGCTTAAGTCTCAGATTGGTTGGCTATGTTCTTC
>JANAVB010005800.1:6583634-6643546 GCA_029216955.1 Iris pallida | reverse complement strand
ACATAGAAGCACTTTCAGATAAACTAGTAAAAGTGACTTTGGCCAATGACCTACTGGCTCATTTCATTTGTTCCAGCATTTAACCACCAATCTCCAGTTTGTGAATCCTTGGAGTATTTGTAGAGTTATCTCGTATTGATTCATTAATTATTGATACGGGAATCAATTTTGTTTCAGGAACAAGCTTTGAGATTATAACTATCAAGATTATCTTATATGTATAAATATCCAAAAATCTCAAAATATTCCTACTATCCTCTTTCTAGTTTAGGTACAAAAGGGTACAAATTATGCTATATGAAGATACTCCTATACTATCCTAATAATGTATTTTTTAGATATAATAAATAATGGTTTACCATAAATATATATAATATTATTTATAAGGATAAATGTATTTCATAATTCAAGATAACAAATTACATGATAATATAGCAATATCCCAAATCATTTATACTAATTTTATTAAATTAAAAATAGCCCTAATTAATTCAAGGATGGTTTCTCTAAAAAGAATTTATTAATATCAATAACTTTTTATACACAAATAAAATTTATTTATAAAATAAAATAACGGATCATTAAAATAAATCACCAAAACTACATACAATTTACATATGCATGGACCTTTGGACGCACTACCTGACTACATGGGCATGGATTGGGTTCGGGTCAAGCCGGGCTAAACTTGTACAATCAGGTCTCCTAAAAGTCTAATTTTAATATAAATAATTATAACATTTATAGGGTTGAGTAACAACTTTGACTAATTTTTCTAGTTAAAACACCATATGGCTCGGCCTTCCCTGTTATGGCTAATATATAGTCAAAGCACATGACTACACTATCCGTGCCAAAATTCTTGTCATCTTGCACTCCAAATCTTAACCAGGACTAAAGCCTTTTATCATAACAATTATTTAATTAAAATATTTATAAAATTCCAAAAATTACTATTTAATTCAATAAATAATATTATATTTTCAAAATTCTGGGAAGAGGGGTCACAACGGGCCACCATAAAAACGTGTCACGACCCGCACCCAAAATTGCGTATGAGTCGTGGGTACGTGCAGCCTACAATGCCTGACTCCCATTTATAACTACCCTCATCAGTAAACACACAGATAGCCTATTAATTTATACATTCATATATCTGCCCTATAGGTAACAACCTGTTTCCCCATATTAACAACTCATTGTAGAAGCATAGAAAATAATAAAGAAAGAGCCATGCGGCCAGGAGGAAACCCATGAGGTTCAGAAAGCCATGCGGCCAGGAAATCCCATGAGGTTTAGAAAGCCCATGCGGTCAACGAGCCTATGCGGCTCTGTGATCTCCATGTGGCTCGAAGATAGGACACGTGGCATTGCAAATAGTCCTCCCCTCCGCTATAAGCATTACTGCTGTCTACTCTGACGAAATGATAGGTCTGACACAAAGAGGCAATTATGACTCTGTCATAATGACAGAATCCTAGGAAATCAAAAGAAGATCTCTGGCACAACTCCCCGGGATCCAGAAAATGCCACGCAGCCTAGACACGTGGACGGTCATATGCGGCTCGAGTGGAGACTCCCTATGCGGCTCAGGCTGAAGTTGTCCTATGCTGCCCAGATCGAAACAACCCTATGCGGCTCAAGCAGATGCAGCCCTATGCGGCTCAAGCAGATGCAGCCCTATGCGGCTTACAAGGATCATCTCCATGCGGCTCAGATTATCATGCGGTTCAGAGATTCAGAGGCCACTCCCCAGGCAGCCCTGCCACGTGGCCAGGCGTATGCAGCTCAGCCCTTATGCGGCTCAACCCTTATGTGGCGCTTCCCTCCTGCGGCTCAGTGACTCCCGGACACGTGTCATAAAGTCAATCAATTTCCCAGATTTACTGCAATCAAAGATTGGGTCAAATCCCAATAATCTGGGACACGTGGCAGGAGAATGAATGAAATTTATTCATTCAGATTCGCAGACATCAGCAAATCATCACCACAGAGATTTATTCCAATCAGCACTAATTACTGATAGGATTTAGTACAATCTACACTAAATGGCCCAGATTTATCACACTCAAGATTAATGGCCCAGATTGATCGATCAACAGGCTGCCGCCACTTTAAGGGACAATCATGGTGAACCCTAATGAGGTCCCTCCATTCTTATAAATAGCAGGGTGCCATTCCCTTGCAGGATATACAGACGCACACATACATACAGAGAGGACTTTTCGAGATCAGAGAGAGCACCACATACTTAGAGAGAAAAAGCAGAGAGAGAGAGAGCAAAGAGAGCATTTCTTCAACGCCAAGCAATCTTCTGGAGCCAAGGTGGCATACCGATCGTCCAAGGAGTAAGGTAGAGCTGCCGTAGCTTTCCCGGGCCTCTATCGTCAACCCCCAGAATCTAAAATAAATAATTGTACTTAGACTGCTGTACCTAGGTTTTCGTCCCTAGGCTTTATTTCTACAAGCGAGTTTGTAACGTGAAGTAAAAGTCCAGTCCTCCGATAATTGTTCTGCTCTTTTATATTTCATGGCAAACACGATGGCGACTCTGCTGGGGACAAACTTTTCCACGGCTGAGGAGTTGGTGACGCAGTCGGATCCAGCCAAGCTTGGCTCCACGTAACAGAAGATGGTCGTCCGTTTCAACCAACAGGCGTTTGAAGAGATGCTCTCTGAAGGAAGTGCCAGCCCGATCCAGAAGTGAACCCGCACAAAGAAAGCTCGCTGCGAGTGGAGGCCAAAATCATTTGCACCCCCACAAGCTCTGGACGGGGTACTCTCTGCTACCCAAGATGGCGAAGGCGACTCTCATACGGCTCCACTTCAAGCCGTAGAAAACTCTGCTGTCCCCAAGTTCGGCAGAGGAAAACGTTATGATGCTGGACTTGCAGGGATAAAGAGCGACTCTATGCGCCCCAAGAAGAAGCTGAGCACTCCTGTGGCCAAATCTGCCAACCACATGCAGGAGGCTCATGCGGGTGGATCTACCAGCCGCATGAAGAAAGTCTATGCGGCCAGATCATCCAGCCGCATGAAGAATACTCATGAGGCTGAGACTCCCAGCCGTATGAAGAAAGCATATACGGCTACGTCTGCCAGCCGCATGAAGATTGTTGAGGACGGCAGCATGACGCCTACCCCGCGTGGCTCTGTCTTCGACCGCCTGTCTTATGGTCCTGATCTCTTGTGCTCCCAAGAAGATATGTCTGACTCTCTCCAGCATCACCTAGACTCTTCCTACTATGTGCCTTTACGCACTAGAGCAAAGAGGTCTAGGACAGCGCGAGCTTGGCACGCTCGGTCCGCTGATCCTGCCTCTAATCATCTGAGCGTCCCGCATACCGTTATGCGGGCCTCAGATAGAAAGTTGTCCAGAACCACTCGAGTCCAGCCCCCGACGGCAAACGGACAGAGAGGTTCATAAAAGTCTTCCAAAATCCAGGAAGCAAACATGGTCGATCCAGACCCTTCTGACTTACGTGAGGCCATCCTCCACAAACGTAAGGAAAGAGAAGATGCATCGGAGTACAAAAAGTCTTTCTACGGACGTCACTGCACCCAAATCATCGTCAACTGCTGCTGCAATAATACGACGGTGCGAGAAGATCGGCAGTCAGTCTTTCAAAGACTGCAACAGCCATCTTCAGAAGACGAGGTACTTCCCGTCGTCTCCTGCAACTCTGCTCGAAAAGTCCCCGCTGATGGAAGAGGGAAGAAGACAAATGTTCCCAGCCCGAAGATTTCAACCACTTCTAGTAAAAGACTGTCGTCTAAGCGGGTGCCTACCATCAGAGTTTTCTAAGGTACTCGCTCTAAGACAAAATCTGCTACAAAGGGAGATTCGTCGTCCACAACGCAGGGGGTTGCTGGGACTGGGGGTAGCACCCCTCCGAGCCTCCACAACTATCCGATGTTCCAAGAAGACGAGTCAGGGGAGGCAACTCTCCCGTCAGATTCAGCAAACCCTGACATCCCCGAGAACGTCCACAATTCCCAAGATGAGGTGAACTCGGAGACTGGGGGTACTGTTCCTTCCGAGTCTGAACCAGAAGAGAATATACCCCGATGACTTCTCACTACAGGGGTACGATTCGGAGGGCGCTTCCTCCACTGCTCGGTCCATCTCTTCTCACGTAAAGACGGTATTCATGATAGACAGCAGCCAAGGAGATTCCAGTGATCGCCAACGCATCGATAGTCTCGAAGCTATATTGCTTGCTTTGGTCAAGTCTGTAGACAAGATTAAAGCAGCCCTTCCAACTCTGTAAGGAGGAACGCCTGGCCAAACAAGTGCGGATCCCGTGGTCAATACAGACTCGAATTCAGCAGCACCAAACCCGGGCAACAATCCTCCTGAAGTAACAGCCCCACCGCCGTGGATGAGGCCCGCGAAGCGAGAAGAGAGGTCCAGGAGCTCCGAGCCATGTTTCATGCTCGAGAAAACTCTCAAGACCTCAGAATACGGCAACCGTACCCTACTGCCTGGAGGGACGTTCCATTCCCACCAAGATATAAGCCATTCAATATCAATCCTTATGATGGCAAGACCTCAGCAAGGTGGTACATCACCTACTTCGAGGTCACCACCGACCATCTGCCCCATTACGATGCTATTCTCATACGATTATTCATCGGGGCATTGGAAGGGGTCGCCTTCGAATGGTACCGCAATCTGTCAGACAACTACATCTACTCCTTCGCCGGCTTCAAGCGCATGTTCTTGGAGAGATTTTACGAAAGTAGGGTAGGACATCACAATGTCCACCCTCATGGACGTCGTCCAAGGGGAGAAAGAGCTAACAAGAAACTATATCGAATGGTTTCGCCAAACTGCAATAAAGCTGCCATCTGGAAATCCGGATTCCTCCTTGATTAAAATTTGCCAAAAGAGACTGCTCCCAACAATCAGTCTCTGGATGGGCGAAAGTCAGTTCAAAGATTGGAAGACGTTCATCATCAGTGCCACAAGCGTCGAAGAATGATTGAAGAAGGCTCGCCAATTGGGACTGCACATCTCGGACAGAGAGAACAAGGGCAAGCGTCCTAACAACGACAATGGAGGTAGCCCCTCCAACAATCGGAACAGCAGGGGTAAGCAGGCTATGGTGGCCGACACCGTACAAAAACCTGAGCCAAAGCCAGCAGACAAACAATGGCCGCAAATCACTTACTCCTTCGAAGACGGTCACGTCAAGCCCATCTTGGACATGCTCATACAAGGAGACAGAATTCAGCTTTCTCCACCAAGACAGAAATCGCGACAGGCAGACATGGAGAACCCGAAGTACTGCCATTACCATTGTTACGTCTACCATGCCACATACGACTGCTACCAGCTAAAACGGTACATCTAAAACCTCATCGATTCGAACGCACTGGCCATCGATTTCGAAGAGGTGACAGTAGCAACCAATATGGTGTCAGTACAATTCGGCAGCTTCCTTCCAACGAAAACTCAAGACGGTGTGGTCCCCATCCCTCTGGCGACAATGGAGATTGCTAATCTTCCACCTCCCCGAGATCAGGCTGCTGATCTAGTGCCCCTCACCACATCACGAGGGGAGGTCATGTGGATCCATCCAGACTTGGTATCGAAAGTCACTCGACCCACATCATCTTCCATCTACAAGAAGAAGGGTAGAAAAGTCAGGTCCTGTCGCATAATCTCGACGGACATCGAAGAAGCTACAGCCGTCATCACCCGGTCTGGGGCACAATCCCAACCTGTGGCTGACAACCCAACTGAAGATCATCAGCCCCCCACAACCGACACTCCGGGACCGGCTCAGCCTCCGACGACCGACAAGCCTAGGACGAGGGAGGCTTGCTTTGACAAATCCCTCCGGAAAGAGGCATCGCAAGGGCTGGAGAAGCCCTACAACTTTGACATCTTTGCGCAATTGGCTAACACACCGGCCAAGTTATCATTATACGAGCTTCTGAGACTCTCCAAGGATGTTCGTGCGGCTTTGAGCGATGCACTCCAAAACGCCGACGCGTACCTCGCTCAGGTTAACCTCACAGGAGAAAACCCGCCAGCAGATCTCCAAGACAGCGCCTGCACGGGAGCAATGCCCAATATCGTCTTCACTCCACAGGACATGCTCATCAAAACTAATCTGCACGATCGTCCACTATACTATACTGGGTACATTGGCGACGTAAAGGTGGATCGGATGTACATTGATCCTGGCTCTTCCATAAGCATTATCCCGAAGGGTCTGCTACATCACCTCCGCATCCCGATGCATCGCCTGACGCTTATAAATACCGCCATCAGCAGTTTCAATTCGGGCAGAAGCTACCTAATTGGGAAGATTCGTCTAAAGTGTCAGATTGGCGATCTCCAATCAGAAGTCACCTGCTACGTCATAGATGCAGACACTTCTTACAACATCCTCTTAGGGCGTCCTTAGATACACGATTATATGATCGTGCCTTCCATGCTGCACCAATGCTTCAAATATGTCGACAAACACGGCTTCGTAAGAACGGAGTTTGCTGATATCGATCCCTTCAAAGGGGTCGAATCTTACTACTCAGACTCCTGTCTGTACAAAAAGTCGAAGAAGCATCTTAGCGAAGGAGATGCGCAAGCTCGTACCGAGACAGCCACAAGATCAGAAGATCCCCTGACGATCCATCTCCAAGCTCGCAAACCTGGCAATTCTGCACCCCTTACCGCCACTCTGCGTAAGGACGCAATCAGCCTCTCGGCACGAGAAGAACAGATGATAATCCGGCTGCCAAGGTCTGGCCAAGTGCCAAGACCCACAACGAAACCACTGACAATCAGGCTGCCGAGAGCCGGCCAGCCACAAGCGGAGAAGCTCAATCCCTCCGACAAGCCAATGACGATACGCCTTCCTAAGAAGGGTCGTCACCTCGATACAAGGCCTGGAACTTCTAGCGAACCAACCACTCCCCATCCAGCATCGAGTACCAAGCTGGGGATCGCTAGTTTGCGAACAACTCCACGCTCTGCTCCACCAGCTGAACCGCTAACGATCAAGCTGCCCAGGTCGTCCTCTCAATCTTCGTTTATACAGGACGTAGCCGAAGAGGAACCGAAGTTAGCCAAGTATGTGGCTGCCCATACTGATGTTCCCTCCACAAATGATGTAATCCCCCTAGAAAAGATACCTTACTTCATCAATAAAGGGCTATCTTTGAACTACCTCGAGCTTAATAAGCTCTGTACAATGTATGCTATGGAACACGGTATAGGCACTCACCTACACACAGAGGTGACAAATGTGCACACCGCAATCTAGCTTACTCCAGCAGAAGATGCTTACCACATAATCGAGGGAGGGGACCATCCAATCATCTTCGGCCGAAAGGACGATCCGCATCCCTTCACCGTAGAAGAAGTCGACCTTGGATCAGATGCCGGAAGACTGCCTCTGTATCTTTATAGCCCCCAATCTAAATATCTCATGCAAAAATAGGGGTATGATCTGGAGACCACGCCAGGCTTGAACTACGGCACTGGACGACGATTACCTTTGAAGCCACCAGTCCCGGCAGGCAAACTACGGGACTACTATAGCAAAACTCGATGTGGATTAGGGTATGTAACACCTACGATGACCCCTGAGAGTTCAGATGAAGAATGTGACTGGCATTCATATTCGACCGGGTCACCAACTTCTGACTCAGATACCAGCATCGGAGATGTATTCAGACAAGTCCTGTCGGTCAACATGGCATTCGCCGACGCTTATGAAGAAGATGAAGACATCCCTGAGATCTTCGAGCTAGAGCCGTGGGTGCAGCAGCTGGATGCACAATAGGAACAGCGATTCGAACAGAGAGAACCTCCCACTGAAGATGAGGTCATACAAGTAGATCTCGGCAGTGAATCTTCTCCAAAATCGATCTTCGTCAGTAAAAGTCTAACAGACGAAAAGCGAGAATCGCTGCTGAAACTTGTCAAAGAATATATCGATGTGTTCGCCTGGAGTTATGAAGACATGTCGGGGTTAAATCCCGATATTGCTCTTCATAAACTCAACATCCGGCCAAATGTAAAGCCAGTCAAGCAACAACAGCGACGCTTCTGCCCAGGCATCATGGACGCGATCGAAGCCGAAGTCAACAAACTGATAGCCAGCGGCTTCATTTGTGAAGAGCAACATCCTGACTGGGTCGCCAATATAGTACCTGTCCTGAAGAAGAATGGAAAGATTCGAATCTGCATCGACTTTTACAATCTGAACGAGGCATGTCCCAAAGACGAATTCCCCCTCCCTATCACGGACATCATGATTGACAACACCTACGGCTTTGAACGCATGTCATTTATGGATGGATTCTCGGGGTATAACCAAATCAAGATGTCTCCTGACGACGAAAAGCACACATTATTCCGAACACCAATCGGCACATACTGCTACACAGTCATGCCTATCGGTTTGAAGAATGCCGGCACTACATATCAAAGAGCCATGAGTATCATCTTCAGAGACCACTTACGCAAGATGGTGGAGTGCTACGTTGATGACATCGCCGTCAAGAGTCACCGTAAGGAAGACCATCTACAGGATCTGAGGACGGTATTCGATCTGATATGAGCGCACAATTTGAAAATAAATCCCACAAAGTCCTTCCTAGGCATATCCAGTGGGAAGTTCTTAGGTTTTATCATCACCGCCCAGGGTATCCATGTAGACCCTGAGAAGATAAAGGCAATTATGGAGATGGGTCCCCCGAGAAATCTTCACGAGCTCAGAGGCGTTCAAGGGAGGCTAGCTTACATCAGGAGGTTCATTTCCAACCTCTCCGGGTGATGTCGACCATTCACCCACCTCCTGAAGAAAGGTGTCTCGTTCGTGTGGGATGAATAATGTCAGCGGGCCTTCGACGACATTAAAGAATATTTGTCGAACCCTCCAGTTCTGGTGGCCCCGGTTGCTGGAAAACCATTCCTTCTCTACGTACGAGCAATAGAGCATTCCCTCGAAGCTCTGCTGGCACAAAACAATGATGCAGGCCATGAGCAAGCCATATATTACCTCAGCCGAATGATGATTGGGCCAGAGCACCGATACACTGCTGTGGAGAAGGAATGCCTTGCCCTGGTTTTCGCTATTCAGAAGACATGGTACTATGTCACTGGATAAACAATACATGTGATCTCACGAGTCAACCCTCTCAGGGTCCTCATGACTAAACCAGGGGCACTCAGCTCTCGCCTCGCTACATGGGCAATATTGTTGTCCCCTTATCATATGATCTTCGTCCCGCAAAAGGCTGTCAAAGGTCAAGCCCTGGCGGACTTTTTGGCAGCCCACCCGGGTTCGGAGTCATCCAGAATATATGTAGAGATCCCAGATGAGGTCGCCGACTCACATGCAACCTTTCACAATGATATATGGCGAATGTTCTTCGACGGTGCTTCAAGAACGGGACCCAAGGGCAATATCGTCGTCGGAGTCGGGGTGGTGCTAGTCTTTCCTTTCGGATTGGTGATCAACCGCGCTTACTCCCTCACGGAACCCTGCTCTAACAATGTGGCCGAGTACAACGCTCTGGTCATTAGCCTCCAACTTGCAAGAGAGCTGGGGGTAGAATATCTTGAAGCATACGACGATTCCCAGTTAATCGTCAATCAGATCCGGGGCTCATACAAAGTTTGCCAGGAAGACATGATCCCCTACCACCAAATATCAATCGATATCATCTCATCGTTCGAGGGGTTCTTCATCGAGCACGTCCCCAGACTCCGAAATATCGAAGCCGATGCCTTAGCAGGCCTGGCCGCTTCCCTAGAAGTGCCGAATCATACCCATCAATCGGTAGATGTGATAGGCCACGAGCTGGTCTGCCCCAAGGACAACGTTCAATTCGTGGCAAGTTATTCCGCTCAGGCGATTGAGGATGCCCCAGACTCGAGACAACCATTCATCGACTTCGTCGTCTACGACATCCTGCCCGAGAACCCAAAGGAAGCCACCTCTATTAGACGGCGTTCCCTCAGATTCTTTTATGATATAGAGACGAAAATGTTGTATCGTTGATCCTACGATGGATTATTGCTTCGGTGTCTGTCAAACGCAGAGGCCAAAGAAGCCTTACGAGAAGCTCATGACGGTGTCTATGGGGCCCATCAGCCTGGCCTTAAATTGCAAGACCGTCTTCGCCGAATGGGCTATTACTGGCCCACGATGGTAGCAGATGCGATAGACTATACGAAAAAATACAAAGCCTGCCAAGTCCACGCGGATTTCATTCACTAGCCATCCGAATTCCTACATCCGACAGTAGCATCCTGGCCCTTCGAAGCATGGGGAATGGACATCATTGGTCCAATTACTCCACCTTCCTTCCATGGACATCGCTTCATACTTGCGATCACGGATTACTTCTCCAAATGGGCAGAAGCTGTTCCACTCGCCGAAGTAAAGACTTCAAACGTGATCAGCTTCCTCAAATATCACGTCATCTATCGCTTTGGACTGCCCCGAAGGATCATCTACGATAATGGTCCGCAGTTCGCAAGCCACGCCTTCTATCGGTTTTGCAATAAGCACCACATCCAGAATCTTACTTCGACACCATACAACCCAGTAGCAAACGGGTTGGCAGAGGCATTCAACAAAACAATCATCAAACTCCTCAAGAAGTTTGTCTCTTCCAACAAACGAGACTAGAACGAGAAGCTCGGTAAATGTTTATGGGCGTACCATACTACAGTCCGAACAGCTACCGGGAACATACCATTCTTCCTGGTGTACGGGAGTGAGACAGTTCTCCCATTAGAGACTCAAATACCCTCACTCCACGTCGCCCTCACTTATCAATTAACGACAGATAATAACTACCGATGCCGACTATAAGAGTTAGAGGCCTTAGATGAAAAGCGCCTCCTCGCTCAGCAAAGAATCGAGCTATACCAAGCACGCATCTCTGGAGCCTTCAATAAGAAGGTTAAGATTAGAACATTCCAAGTAGGCGATCTCGTTCTGGCGGTCTGGAGACCGATGGTCATGACTCACAAGACCGCCGGCAAGTTCCAGCCAAAATGGGAAGGCCCATTTATCATTGAGGCCGTATTCTCCAACGGAGCTTACCGTCTCGCAAAACAGAATGGGGATTTGCTGATGTTGCCCGTCAACGGCAAGTTCCTGAAGAAATACTATGTCTAGACGACAATTTTCCAGATTATCGAGTCATATGTCCGCTGGTACCACTGAACTCGCCCTCACAATTTTTCAGATTATCGAGTCATGTGCCCGCTGGTACCACTGAACTCGCCCTCACAATTTTCCAGATCATTGAGTCATGTGCCCGCTGGTACCGCTGAACTCACACTTACCCTTCTCCAGATTCCCGAGTCATGTACCCTCTCGTGCCGCTGAACTCACATCCACAACATCCCAGATTATCGAGTCATGTGCCTGCTGGTGCCACTGAACTCACACTTTCACAATATCAAGCATGTACCCGCTGGTGCCTCTGAACTCACATCCCGGTCACTCTTTCAGATAGTAAGTCATGTATGATCATACCTCTGAACTTTCTTCCTGGAAGAGATCCTCTCTCATGATCCAATACCCATACTCCCAGTGCACAAAAAGGGTAAGCGATCCACAAATTTCCAAAACGGCCATGTCCTCATTACCTCTGAGTCGTTTCACTTCCGCCAAAAACAAATCACCCCCTACATAGAACTTCCATGTCCTCATTACCTCTGAGTCGTTCTATGTACCCCCTCTTCATTGAGCCCACTCCTGCCATGTCCTCATTACCTTCGAGCAGGAAGGCCCCATCAAAAAGACTCTCATGCTCACTATGTCCTTAGTACCTCTGAGTAAGTATGTTCGTTCCTTTTAACTTGTTGCTCGTATCCAAAACTAGGGTACATTAGGGGCAATGGGTCCATACAAAATGTCCCAATAAGATGATTATTATAAGGCAAAAGAGTGAAGCAAAAATATTCCATTCATTCAGAAATCGGTTACATCCACACGACTACAAGCAAGTCAAAATAGTTCTTCATGCAGACAAGAAGAAAAACAAAACAAAATAAAGACTACATATAGACGCCTACGAGAAGTCTCTAAACCCTAGTCGCAGAAGCGCGCATACCACTCCCTCAACCACCTTACATAAGAAGGATGCAATTGGAGAAGATCCTCGTCCCGGATAGGAGAATCAGAATTCCCAGCGCTGCCACCCTCAGCAGTCTCGACAGTAGGAAGGATATCGTCCCTCTCAAGCGTCGGTTCTTCTTTCATCGCCTCCTCCTGTAATGCCTGTGGTTCGTATTATGTATTTGGAATACGTATACGTATTTTATCTTGTATTTGCATATCTCCTTGGTTTGGGTTGGCTTGGTTATTCTTGGTTCGGGTTGGCTTGGTTCGATTTGGGATTGTTTTTGGTTCATCATGAACCATGGATGAACCCCCTACCTACCACTACCTTTGGTATTTATTACCATTCTTCTTTCTCTCTCTTCATTACTCTTCTTCTTCTTCTTCCATTTACTACTTCACCTACCAGAGAGAGAGAGGGAGAGAGAGGTCTAGGCAAGTGCAACTTGCTTCATAGAGGAACTCCAATTTTATTGCTTCATTCTCTTCCTTACAACATTTTAACTTACTTTAGAACTTGGCATTTTTACTTTCCATGGCTAGATTCTTGTAGATCTAAGTCTATTTTATTTTCAAAATTTTTGGGTTTTGATCTACTTAATCTTGTTATTTCCGAGTTTTGGTGGTTCCATGTTGTAGAGAATTTCGTTCTACTCCATTTTGACCTATGGAAGTTCGGATTTAAACTCCGGACGAAGGTTCTATGCAGCTTGGTAGCCATGGCTCCTTGGTGTTCTTCTTCTCGGAAATTTGGAGAAGAAGAACAGTACTTGACTTGACCGCATGAACATTTCATGCGGCAAGTGTTCTCCCAGCCGCATGGACTTTTCCCTACTTAGCCGCATATGCGCCCTTGCCTTTCCTGGCCGCATGAACTTGTACTTCTTACTAGCCGCATGAGCCCTTGAACTGACCTGGCCGCATGAGCTCCTAACCGAGCTGCATGTACCCCCTTCATATCCTGGCCGCATAGGCGTATAACCTGTCTGGCCGCATAAGGCCTTGCTTCCGAGCCGTATATGCATCAGCACCCTTGGCCGCATGAGGCTGAGTCCATTATCAACCGCATATGTACCCTTCACTCCCAGCCGCATAAGCAGCCACGATTGACCCAGCCGCATGGGCTTCCACTAGGCCGCATGCGCCTCCTTCTATACCCAGCCGCATGATACTACACTTCCCAGCCGCATGGACCCGAACTCCTTCTTAGCCGCATGGACTTTTCCCTTATCAGCCGCATGCGCCTGACCCCATCCAGCCGCATGGGCTGTTCCCTTTTCAGCCGCATGTGATCACTTCTTGGCCACATATGCCTGAGCCGTATAGTTCTCCAATAGCCCTGTGTACTATTATTTATTATTATTTGCCCATGTCTTATAACTCCTATGGTATATTTTTATGCCCATTTTATATCCTTACGCCTTTTGTCCTGAACTTGATAATTACGATTTGATTGGCATGATTGAAATGACAATTGTACATGACATGGTGTGACAAGTAAACCTGACATGACCTAATAATGGCCCGTCGTGGCGCACTCCTGACAAGTACACCTGACATGATTATCTTGAACAACTATTGCGACGGCTACCTGACATGACATGACCTGTATAAATTATCTGGACACCGTGGGCGATTGTGCTTGTACAAATAATCCAGTCCTGTCTTGCATCATGTCTAGGAGGGGACTCCTGAGTACCACGGTCAGGAGTACCTACTGAAATGGACTAAGGCTAAATAACTAGATTAATACATTAGTCATAAAGAGATCTCCCAGCTATAGGCAATCCCGTTACTTGGGCACGCCTTGGGATTTGTAGCCTGCCGTCGAGTAGGGCACATTTCTAGCACACTGTCATGTGTTGCACCCTTCAAGCTACCTAAGGGTACATTCGTTTCCTGGACGATGTACCCACCTGAATTAAACTCTAAATCTTTTAACCCGGGTAACCTGGATGGACTGCAGGGCTTGTGGCTTTGGAAGATTCTCACTGTATCTTGTTAGTAATTAGGCTTGTGACAACCCTAGTTAGTTAAAGTATCAAGCCGTAATTCTTGCTTGTCCGTGAAATGGTTGGATGGAGTCTAACCAGTCTAGTCTTGCCCTGATCCTGATTACTGCATGTCCAGAATGCTTGTATTTATTTTACCGATAAATGGTGAGAATTCCAAGTTCTGTTCAGACGAAGGATTACAACCCCAGTCCTTGTTTGGTTTACGGGTTGTAACCTGGTTATCTGAATAGCTCCATGGTTATCTCGTCGTATATCATCCTGATGTATTTTCTTTATTTCCAGTTCTTACTTTATTTATACTCTTGTGCTGATTGCTGGTTTTAGTTCCTAAGTGAAGCCTCCTTTGTGGCACTTGCTCTTTCTAGGGTCTGACCCAGCTGGTTTTGTGTGGCCAGATTTCGGAGCAGCTCCAGAGGATCTACCGACCTTCCAGCTAGATGGTGGCCATTAGGCGGAACCCCGGCAACGAGTGGGTTTATTTTTGATCTCCCACTTTATTGTAAATATATTCTTTTGAGGCATTTAGCCGGGGAGCACCTGTTTAGCTCGATTGTACTTTACTTACTGTCTGCCTACAGGCTGCAACATGATTAACAGATCCTAGGGTTGATCATGTATGACTAAACTCTTGCTAGTCCTAACATTTTGTAACGACTAGCTTCATGATCAGCTGAATATGTAATGTTTGGGACGCCTTACTATTATATATTTAATGATCATACATCTTGTGACTTTTACTTACTTGCTTGTGATTGAGACAATAGGCTTGTTCATGACCTTAAGAGACTGCTGGCTTGTAGATAAACCCTCATGTATCTAGACAGCCGTGACTGTATAGCGAGATGGATCCCATTTCATATACGTAGCTGGCTATGTCTGCCCCCGCTCTCCAGTATTCTGGTTCTGGGGCGTGACACCTCCTTAACAGAGGAAGTCCCCTGATTGATGACAGAAGGCGGCGGCTCCTCTGTCACTGCAATCTCAGCATTCTGTGGAGACACTACAGGAACCAAATACGAAAAAAAATGATGGTGAATGAGGAAAACAGTCAGAAGATATTCAGAGATGTTCATGCGGCCCGTTTAAGATAATTTTTTTATGCGGCTCGGACATGGAATATACCCCATGCGGCTCATGGGACGTGTATGCGGACCATGTGCTTTGAAAAGCTCGCATCAAATGATTGTGCACGAAGCATACAGTAGAGCAGCCTCTGTTAGGGTTTCAAAGTACCCGATCTTCTACACAGTCCTTACCTTCGACGGCAACATGAACGTCAAGACGAACGAGGGGTGCGGCAGCCGAAGACGAAGCTGATTTTCTACTCTTCGCCACAACCTTCTTCACCGCCTTGGAAGCCCTAGGTGCGATCGTTGTCTGTCGATCAGAAGAAGAAAACAAGACAGAAATCTCAGTCGAGAAGAGTCTAAGAGAGAAGTCTCCCCAAATACCCTTCTATTTATAGAGAAAGGAGGACCACAGACCGACGCCTCGTACAACGTAGTCGACTCATCGGCTATCGAGACAAACTAGCTAAGTAAAGATCATAAACTCTTCGGATCCTGTCCCGAAAAGATTTGCATGCATGACATCATGACGTGGCGAAGAATTATGCGGCTGAGACACCCCTGCAGTTCAAAACTCTCTGCGGCTAAGCCATCCATGCGGCTGAAACAACTCTGCGGCTCGAAAGTTCATGCGGCCGAAACTTCCATGCGGCTGAAACTTCCATGTGGCCAAGACATCTATGCGGCTAGAAGAGCTTCCACATGGCCATGCTTCTTATTTAAAGTATTTCAATTTTGCAAATTGAAAACTTTGAAGAGGGCTTGTAGAAGCATGGAAAATAATAAAGAAAGAGCCATGCGGCCAGGAAACCCCATACGGTTCAGAAAGCCCATGCGGCTCAGAGGACCCATGCGGCTCGACGAGCCTATACGGCTCTGTGATCTCCATGCGGCTCAGAAGAGAGGACACGTGGCATTGCAAACAGTCCTCCCCTCCGCACTATACTATATTAATTGCTTGGACGGCTGACCACTCTGACGAAACGATAGGTCTGACACAAAGAGGCAATTATGACTCTGTCATAATGACAGAATCCTAGGAAATAAAAAGAAGATCTCTAGCACAACTCTCCGAGATCTAGAAAATGCCACGCAGCCTAGACACGTGGACGGTCATATGCGGCTCGAGTGGAGACTCCCTATACGGCTCAGGCTGAAGTTGTCCTATGCGGCTCAGATCGAAACAACCCTATGCGGCTCAAGCAGATGCAGCCCTATGCGTCTCACAAGGATCATCTCCATGCGGCTCAGATTATCATGCGGTTCAGAGATTCAGAGGCCACTCCCCAGGCAGCCCTGCCACGTGGCTAGGCGTATGTGGCTCAGCCCTTATGCGGCTCAATCCTTATGCGGCTCTTCCCTCCTGCGGCTCAGTGACTCCCAGATATGCGTCATAAAGTCAATCAATTTCCCAGATTTACTGCAATCAAAGATTGGGTCAAATCCCAATAATCTGGGACACGTGGCAGGAGACTGAATTAAATTTATTCATTCAGATTCACAGACATCAGCAAATCATCACCACGGAGATTTATTCCAATCAGCACTAATTACTGATAGGATTTGGTGCAATCTACACTAAATGGCCCAGATTTATCACACTCAAGATTAATGGCCCAGATTGATCGATCAACAGGCCGCCGCCACTTTAAGGGGCAATCATGGTGAACCCTAATGAGGTCCCTCCATTCTTATAAATAGCAGGGTGCCATTCCCTTACAGGATATACAGACGCACACATACATACAGAGAGGACTTTTCGAGATCAGAGAGAGCACCACATACTTAGAGAGAAAAAGCAGAGAGAGAGAGCAAAGAGAGCATTTCTTTAACGCCAAGCAATCTTTTGGAGCCAAGGCGGCATACCGATCGTCCAAGGAGTAAGACAGAGCTACCGCAGCTTTCTCGAGCCTCTATCGTCACCCCCAGAATCTAAAATAAACAATTGTACTTAGACTGCTGTACCTAGGTTTTCGTCCCTAGGCTTTCTTTGTACAAGCGAGTTTGTAATGTGAAGTAAAAGTCCAGTCCTCCGATAATTGTTCTGCTATTTTATATTTCATGGCAAACACTCCTGTGCCTCATCTAAGTTCCTATAGAGAATGCATATATTTTACAACTCACAGGTACAAGCTAGCACATAGGCCTCAAGGAAATCGGCCTTCACTTCACATTACTTCCGTAGACTGATACACAGGTTAGGTTCTTTAAAGTGACACATACACACAAAAAACTCTCCATATACTGATGCTTGGACTGTCCTGCATTCAACATAGGATACCAAATACCCCATGTCAGATATCCCTAAATAGTGCACAATTGTGTACTTATGCGCATGGCATACATGCTGCTGCTAGGGGAAGCAACATCCCCTGCAAAGCACATGCCCTATCCTCCACTGCTCTGCCCCTCTAACTGATACCTTAACTCGTTGCATCCCTAGCCAAAATGTCTACATGTATTCCTAATCCTCCATCACTGATACTACTCTAAAGCATATTATGCATGTCAACCTCTCTAATGATTTATGGAGATTACACTGACATTTAACTATACATACATATATATGCATAGGTCATGGCATGCCTAAAACCAAAAGCCCCTATGGTTCACCCATGGAATGTACTCAAAGCCACATCTACCCACTTGCTAGCTTACAATCATATGCACAACACCACATCCCATTATTTATATTATTTTACATTTATCATGTATTATCTAATTTGCCACAAAAAGAATATCATTCCCATGATACACATGACTTAACCAAGATACAAATGCCTCCATGACACATGGGCACACTCACCATCCCCAAATCTCTACTTCAATGTGCAATGGCCAAAGCTATGGTATTTAGCACATTTAAAGGCACATTGCAAGTAGATATTTGTCTATTTGGCCAAGCGTATCCTTCCATGTCATGACAAAACCTTCGATACCATAGTTAGGACACATGGACCAAGTTCTACAACAAAACATGATACAAATTTTTTTGAGGACTTGTATCAAACACTTGGTAGTTACAATCCCATAACAACACAAATGACACCATTCTAACCAATAGAACTATTAGGAATGAGTCCTCTAATACCTATTTCACCACTTATAGAGTTGGATCTAGCCATTAGAGGCATCTCCCACATGAATACATAAAATTTTACTATAAAAAATAGATATTAGAGGGTTATACCCATGTAGAATGGAGCCTTCATAAAGATCCACAAATTTAGGGAAGAAGTAGCCCCCAAAACCTTGCTAGAGCCTCTAGCAAGCCTTCTTGAGCTCCCCAAGTCCTTAGCACACCAAAGGGAAGGAAAAAAGGAATTTTTAGGAGAGTGTGGAATGAAAGAATGAGTGGAAAACCCTAGGTTGATATGGTGGCTGCCATTGAGGGCTTGTGGGGGTTTACATAGGGTCTTGCCAAGTCTGAAACTCTTCATGACAATTAGTATTATGATGGTCTTTAAGGGAAGCAAGTGGTTTGGCTCGAATTAGTGTTTGTACCATAAATAACCATAACTACGGTCCAACTTAAATAGAATTTCTAATTCAAGGATTTGGTTTAATTATCATGCTAGTGATGCACAATTAAATTTTTTTTAATTGGGTCAAGAATAAACCTAATCCAAAAAAGTGGGTGTTACACAGACACCACTTTATCCTCACACCAATTGTATTATATTTTTTAGCGTGTAAAGATTTAAAATTTAGCCAATAAGGGTTGTAACTCCCAAACTCTTTCCCTTCCCATTAGGAGTTGGTAACAATAAAACTTTTCATCTTCATAACCCCCTCCCCCTCTTTTAATCTTCTTCATTCAAACCACCTTCATAACCCCCCTCTTTTAATCTTCACCATTCAAACCATCTTCATAACCCCTCCTCTTTTAATCTTTTTCATTCAAACAACTTCATAACCCCCCTCTTTTAATCTTCTCCATTCAAACCACTTTCATAATTGCCTCTTTTAATCTTCTCCATTCCAACCACCTTCATAACCCCCCTCATTTAATCTTCTACATTAAAACCACCTTTATAACCACCTCTTTTAATCTTCTGCATTCAAACCACCTTTATAACCTCCCTCATTTTCCTCTTCCTTTTTACCTTAATTCCTCTCTCCCTCCTCCAAGCCATCCAAAATAGCCCCACCTCTCAAATCTGGCTACACACCCCTCCCAAAACTGAAATCAGCCTCTTATTTCACTTCTTCTTCTCCACTACTTCCACCACCTCCACAGCCCCCAAACCACTTCTACAACCACCCAAACATCATATTCTATCAACTTAATATCTATCTGTTCTACCACAACTCCTATAACTACCCACACAAGCAGTACAAGGAGTATTAAGTACCAAAAGGCACATCTAGAACTGTTTTGAAGAAGGCTTTATTTGGGCTGACATCTTTTTCTTATATGTAAGTGGTCATTTCTCTACTACTTGAACCCCTCTTGATGTTCTAAATACTTTTCCTAGGGTTCTTTGAATTTTTCTACACCATGTTAGATAAACTATGCATGATTTTCTAGGTGTCCTTCAATATCTACATAAAAATTTTTCTCTGTGTTCACCAACTTGTGTATCACTTTTGATATGATAAATAACTCATATAACCATGATTAAACTCTTATTTAAACCCTATTTTTAAGATTTTTTTTAGATTATAAATAAGTTGCTTGATGTTAGAAATCATGGTAAGTCATAGATGGAAATGTGTAGAGAGATGTGTTATTATTTGTGTACTCCAACTAGTATAGTGTGGCTTAAAGTCTCATGATAAAAAAAAGAATTATGATATTTTTAATAATAATTATAGAATTTATAACTTAATTATATGATGATTTACATGGTTATTCATGATAGGGTGTTTACTTAGTATTGTTAGAGTTAGTTTTGTCATAAAGCTTTAATGCTAAGAAAAGAATTGTATATCATTTTAGTTAGTAATATAGATTTAATTTCAGATTTATTTAAATGGATATTAAAAATGATTATATGAAATTTTTGCTTGGGTTAACCTTGGAGATTTATTATACTACATGTTGGGTACATCACCTAGTTTTGACTCTAGAAAATCATGGTTATAAACACAATCTTAGAAGTATAAGTTATGATGCTAGTTAGTACTTTAATTATTAGGCGATGATTTGATAATAATATAGTTGCAAAATAGATATGATGAAAGTAGAGTTTAAATGGTAGTGTTAACCCTAACCTGTTAGGCAACACTAGAAAGTATAAAATCTGGTAACTATGTGTTTGAGAAACAACTTAGTAACCCATGACCCTAGTTAGGACGTTACATTTTGGTTGTGATCTTGTACGCATTTAAGGTGCAATAGCGATAAGACTAACTTAATATTATACCATTAGGCTTGTTTGATCGATCTGACACAGATACAGGAGCATGCAATTTTTATTTACAGCTTGGAGTTCCAGGCAAGATACCTTGTCATGTTTGTTCTGTTTAATTTCATGATAATGTTCTTGTGTTTCTAGTATATTACTCTAGTAGTGTTCGTCCAAGTATGACTTGGGTGCCATCGGTGTTGTCATCGATGTTTGCGTGCGTGTGTATCACTTAGTGTGTATATGACGTTCCTCAAAAGTGTGAAGTTATTCTCAATAACTTTTATGCCTTCCTATGTACCATTACACGTCACGTGAGTGAGATCATTGTGTGGGCACGAGCTTATGTATTCGGCTTGCTACCGACGTGAGTGGTTCATGTGTCGGTACATATATTGATTTGATTGAGTCTAGGTAGTGATTTGCATTAAGATATTGATTGTCCCAGTCATGGATACGACCTGAACATAAGCATTGGATGGGGAGGACAACTAGTAGGAGTATGGTGTCATGCCCCGGTCCTATAGGAACGATCGCCCTCGCGAAGGCGTGATGCCGCACGAGCCTAGGTTGTGCTCGTGCAAGGCGGGTTCCATAATGTCCAATCACAACAGCTTACGACGAGGTCATCGCACAGAAGTCCCAAGCAGAAACATTGAATATACAAGGAAACACAAGCATTGAAACCAAAATTTAGAATCTTTTATTGATACTTGAAATAGAATTACAAAGACGCGAAGCCAATTTACAATCACTCAAGCTGACTTTTCTCTCTGATTACAATCACTCAGCTCTCTCTCATGCCTCAATACAATTGACGAGCCAGTAGATGCTTCAGATAGGCGATATCTATACATTATGTCCCATACAAATAAAGTCTCCATGCGGCCGCATGCCTCGAAATGCCAAGGAACTCCGTGCCTCGACGTATCCAAGCGAGCTCCGCACCAACGAGCTTCTACTTGTTCCTGCACATGGAAACTGTGCGGGTGTCAATACTCATCTGTACTGGTGTTGTGAGCTCCTCGTCTACCCGTACCAAAACCAATACGTTCATTTAGTTTGTGCAACATATCCCTTCCTTTTTTATTTTGTTTCTAATCTTACCTTAGGATCGATTTTAGGACATAGACTCTTAGCCTATTTGTGTCTCTAGACCATCACCGTGCCTTGCACTGATAACTTACTATTCGATGTGCCTCTAGACCATTTTCGTGCTTGCAACATCAAGTATCAACTCGGACTTCCCCTTCTGACTCATACCTTGGGTCGCCTAAAAACTTCGCTAAAATGTAGGAAAATGTCGCTAATCCTTGTCAGCGACGTATTCTGCGATGTTTTCACGCTTGTTTTAATACAACAAGTCGATGACAAAGAAAATGTTGCCAAACGTCGCTGCTGTGTTGTTTACCAGCGATGTTTACACGTTACCAATTTGGAGACGTTTACCGACAACAAGTCAAAAATTTAACGACGTATACGTGGTTGTTAAACGATGGTAGAAGTTGCAGGATTTAGCAACGTTTTGGTTATGGCTACCGACGTCTATCGACTGCTTATTTATCGGTAATATTCTGCAGATTTAGCAACGTTTAGCGATGTTTTGTGACGATTAGCGACATCGTACTAGTCGCTATATAGCGTCGGTAAACGTTGCAAAACGTTGCTAAATCTGCAGAAAAAATAAAAAATAGAAAACATAATGACATATTCTGCATATGTAGTATCCCTGCAGTTTAATAATGAACAATTAATATGAATAGACCTGGAGCAACCCTCCGTTGAATACACTGGATTCACCGACCCCTTCGGTGGAACACTCACTGGTAAATTCACATACAGTTGAAACGAATAACAAAACAAAATATGATAAAAATAGCACATTAGTCTTAAAGTCTACATACAAACAATATCCAATGACTACACAACCATTATCCAATGTCTACACATAAATATCCATGCAGATAAGTCTACACAACTAATCAAATGCATAATATTCAAACCCAATATCATGGGTCTATACACAAATAAACACTCTGCACAAACAATCAACAAACAGTCCTAACTAGGACTACTACGGATCTGGAGCAGGAGGGGCACCGTCGCGCATCAGGGATAAGAACAGCTCATACTGCTCCCGTGAAATCGATAGCGATAAAGGTGGAGTCGATGACAATGAAGAAGACAGTGACGTCGATGGAGTCGGTGACGATGAAGGCGCACCCGGAGGATGTATCTGCTCCAACGCTGCTAGTTGCTGGTTGTATGAATCCATGGTAGATAATAGCCTCGTACTGCTATTAACCATCGAATCCTGTATCAACGTCAGCCTCTGGCCTATGGATAGCTATGATGCCTGCAGCTCCGTCATGCTGTGCTGTATTGACGCTCTAAGATCAGTAACAACACTCTGTCCTCATATTCATATCCAAGAGCTCCATGATGCTGCCTTCGAGTGTATCAAATTATGCGAGGAGCGTGGCATCGTCCGTATGAGGCTGAGACTGGGGCTGCTCCTGGATCCGTCGCAGCATCTCGTCACAGAAAGACTGAATCTGACGGTCAATCATCTCCTGGACTCGAGCAGACTCCTGCGAGGGCTGTGGGCCATGCACACTAGCAGTGGATGCCCTAGAGGACTGTGTCGCAACATGGGCACCATAGGATCCCCTACCGTAGTACGTACCCCTATGGAGACCACCAGTGGCGGTCACCCATAGCTTGCCCTCCGACGGAGCTAGAACATGCTGCGAGGAAGTACCGGCCTCTCCCACTGTAGGTGCACTAGTAGCCGCCCGCTCGCGAAGCTTAAGATACTCGGCCAAGAAAGTATGGATACTCTATAATTTCTAATGTCTAATATACTTATTTACTAACTACATGAATATTTTTTTGCATATTTACTAAGTTATATTAAAATTAACATAATGTATTAAAATTAACTATAAGTATTGTAATACTTATATAGGTCTGCTCGGCCCTCTCGTCAATAAGCTTTCTGCCCTTCCGATGGGTGGCCAGGAAGACGGTCACCATGTTGGCGTCATCACCCCTCTTTACCTATTAAAAATATATTATTTTGTACTATTTATTTACAAATATATTATTTAGTACCTGTTAAAAATATATAATATTTCTGAAATAAAAAAATACCAAACGACGGAAATGTTCCATCATCGGAATCGACCCACCTTACCATTTTTATGCCTTATGCCTAGCCGCCTTACCCTTCTCAGACCTTTCCTTGTATTGAGGTGCGTCGAACCTAGCCTTCATCGCAGTCCACTGATCAGGGGTGATCCAACGTTGGATCGGCTTTCCGGCATGATCACGAGCCTTCTGGTCATTAATAGCATCACAGATTAGCTTGGCGGCGACGGCAGGAAACATCCCCTTGATCAACTCGGCTGGTACGGTAGATAGAAATATGTTTGCTAGAAGAAACAATTTAGTCAGTTACATAATATACATAAATAAGATAATTTAAATTATAACCATATATACTTTTACCTTGAACTGTGCAAACTAGAAGTTTTTCCTATCGTTCGGTGCATCAGAGTAGTTTATCTAAGGGCCACCATAATGGTACCTCAGAAAATGGCCCAGGCGTCTCTGTACCGACTAGAGACGATATCTATACAAAGGTAATTATATTCATAAAAAAATGAATTTATTATGAATAAAGAAATAAATGATATATATGATAAATCAAAACACTTACTTTGTACCGTCGGCCTAGATCTCCGTCCTCGTCTCCTCTGGAGGTGTGCACACAAGATCTCGCTGATACTGATCCAGTTTTGGCTCAACCTCTACCTTCTGCTCATTTGTCTCTACCGTTGTATCAGCAGGAGGAACGCTAGATGAGGGGGAGTGTCAGGCCTGGAACTACTCATCCCGGGAGGGCTGCCATGTAACGTCGTGGAAGTCGGACACTTATTTTTGCTACCGTCCATGTACTGAGTATAAATGATATGTGACTTCCACTTCTGGATGATATCTCAAGTATAAATGGTGTATGACTTCCACATTTGGGTGATATTTTAAGTTGCGACATCTCACACACGGACTCTTAATTTGGTACCGTCCATGTACTGAGGGAACACCTCGGCGAACTGCCGGAACTGCTGTACACCCTCAATGAATTCATCCCGCACACCACACATGTCATCAGGATGACGATTGTCCATCCACGAACGATGCCACAGATAGTAATCCATATCCATTTTTAGATACTTCTGTAAGATAGATAACATGCCCATTGTTCAAAGGCTTACAAAAGTAATAGCATGAAGACATGATTTCAAACATAAAGACATATGGACAACTCCAATTTCAAACTCCATTATATGGGTGGCAAACGTACACTCATAGATAAGACACACACACTATAGGATATACTATCACAGGAAGACATTCAATTGTCACATCCTAACACACTCTATGCATACACATATTATATATGTATGCATGGATACATTACCTAACCCACATCACTCACTCACATATACCCACACTCATGCACTATACACTACACCCCACATTACTGTCACATTGGGACTTGTACAGGAACATGTGACACCACATGCATAAGATGATTTACCACACATTACTGTCACATTCGGACTTTCTCCGATACTCTCATGATACTTCCACCAAACCTTGTCCGAATTGGGTCAGTGTCGGTAAGGGCTGTGACTTATAAATTTTTTTAATAATGACACCAAACATTATAAAACCATATAACTTTATTTAATAATGATATCAATTTTCCAATAATTATTTTACTAGTTAGAATATTTTACTTATTTGTTTTACGTCAAATCTTTATTTTCTATCAGAATTAAGTTGGTATCGTGTCAGTGTATGTGTTCGTGTCGTATTCGTGTCTGTGTCGTATCCATGTCAAATAGCTAGTAGAGAAATGGTTAGGGTTTACCTGAATTTGGGGGTGACCAAGGAAGGGGATGGCCGAGAGGAGGAGGAGGTCGGCACGTGTAGGCGGTTGAGGAGGAGGGGGTCGGTGGAGGAGTAGCCCGGAGAGGAGGAGGAGCACGCAGAAACGGAGAAAAAGGAGGAGGAGGGTGGTCGGTGGTGGAGGCGAGCAACCGGTAGAGGAGGAGTAGGGGGAGGAGCTCGATGGAGGCGGAGGAGCGGTAGTAGAGGAGGGGGGCAGCGAAGTAGCACAGGGGGTCGTCGGCATGGAGGAGGGGATGAAATATTTTTTGGAAATTTTCGAGTGAGAATGGAGGGAAAGGAAAACCCGATCAATATATTAGAAATAAATTAGCAACGTCAGAGTAAGACGTTGCTAAACGTCGCTATATTCTAAAAAAATTAACGACGTCTTACATTGACGTCGCTAATCGTCACTGATAATAAAATCCTAGCGACGTGCACCGACTTTTCTGCGACAAAATTTTTTGTTATATAAAATATAGTCGTAATATGTCGCTGATAGGATATTGACGTATTGCGGCGTATACTTTTTACGTTGCTAAGTTGCACAATTTTAGCGACGTTTTAATTAAGCGTCGCTAATTGTGTCACTGATATGACTTATTTTGTTAGTGGTGCCTCGTACCGATAAATTACTTATCAATGTACCTCTAGACCATTCTCGTGTTTGCAATATCAAGTATCGACTCGGACTTGCCCTTCTGCCTCATACCTTGGGATGCAACATGTTTCGTGCCATCGACTTGGTCCGTGCTTCAAATATCAAGGTCATGCCTCACAATTCAACGTGACATGACCAAACTTTGCCTTACGGCCCTTTCTGACTTAACTCGAGATGACTCAATCTCGACTTGTGGAACTTGTGTTGACGACTCAAACACGACGCCATATTTGTGCCGAAGCACGTGTCCTTTCTATAGCAAAATCTTAGGCTCCATAATGGTGTTGCAACCGTACACACCTTCTTAACTCCATTCGTGCCATATTTGTACTTTCTTTGATTTGATTGACACTATGTATGTGGATTGACGTTCAGCACACCAACTTATCTATATGAAAGGTCACTAGCAATGTCAAGCTATCTTGAACTTGGCTGAGGATAGACATCGATCATCTAACGGGTAGCTAGCCGGTGGAAGCCCCAAATCTTCTATGCGGTACATCCAGCATCCTGCTTTAGCCAAATTGCTTCACCAGGAAATGACATGATCCCGAGGCCCCGACAATCATGTCAAGGAAGATTACCCCTTGTGCACAAGTTGTAAATGACTATGCATCTATGAGGACTTCTAGACTCGACGTAAATGTAAGGCCTACACATGATATAACTTGCTTTCTCTTCATTATACTTCTTTATCCATGTCCACTTTTTCTATTGTTCATTGGAGACTCCTAAGCCACGGGACCGGTCTCGGCAACAAACGGTTGCATAAACTTTACATTCTTTGAAACATAGGGAACGGCTATTGCATAGCCTTCCTACTTAACTTGAACCATACATGTTCCATAGACCGTGGCATACTTATCCCTGAACCATCCGTGGCTCGTGCCTTAAACCAACTTGTGTTCTATGCGACATTACCACCCAAGTTATACTTTATATGATGAGCCATGTGATCATGGGACTATGTGACTTTGACAACCACAGAAAACATGTGACTTTGATAGCCCAGCAAAACTCTTACCTAACTCAATCGTGCAACATCTTAACCCATGGGACGATCTAAGGCTATGCCAAGCCTTGTACCATAGAAGAGTGCATTGAGACTCGTGGGACACTTTTGCTATGCCAAGCATTGGATGATGGGATCGTGCATGCTTTATCAAGCATTTATACATGCGACGCCTATGATTTAGGCTAATTTCATAACTTTGTGGCAACTTAGACCAACTTTGCTTCTCGCAAGCCACGGGATAAAGGACCGAGTGCCATTTTGAAAGTATGTCGTACAACGATTCTAAGCCGACCGTAGGACCTTTCTATATTCTAACTCAATCAGACACAACTTGAGATTATTCCCTTAGCTGTGTGGATTTGTCTCTTTTATTATCAAGCCTACTTGTGTAGTTGAAAGCTTTCATTTTATTAGTATGAAGGCCAAACAGAGGCAAGTTTGTCGAAGCTACCCACCTGAGCAAGAAGTTGCCTCGACCGAGCAGGACTTCGAGCAGGCCGTTGCATGGCTAAGTCCAACGTCGTTGGTGTTTTGATTCTTCCGATTGGACGGAGCGGGACGGGGCATTACACTATACGCCACTCAAAAAAAGTTTCATCCTCGAAACTTACTGAGTATACAATCATCGACTTATCTCTTGATTCAACATCCAATGACTCTCGCACAAACTCCTCCTTAATAAAATATTCTGCATATTTCTATCGTACGTCCAAACTAGCAATTTGTATAGTCTATCTATTCAAACATGTTTGATATAATTCACCTATCCATCATATCCAAGTCAAGCACACCATAAGACGATTTGTCATTAAATCATAATTCTTATTCCATATTCCATAAGCCGTTTACCATAATTTACGTAGTCGATCACGAGGTCGTCTAGCATAGCAATATGTTACATCCTAATCTTCCGCAAGTCCGATTATCCATGCTGGACATGAAATCACCATGCCAATGCTCCCGCAGGATAATCATCCTCATCGGGCATAACTCTTGCTTTGAGTCTAGACTAATTCATTCTCGATACGCAGATTGGATCTACTCAATCCTCAAATTTACTTAATCGTCAATCACAAATCCGATCCATCCTCGAATTCACCTTCGCATCAAACCACAAGCTAAAACAATCCAATTGCCACGCTATGATGTCCCACAAGTTCGATCATTCACGCTGGACATAAATCACCATGTCAGCGCTTCCGTAGAATGATCGCCCAAATCCGACGTGACACATATACTAGGCTGGAATTATGCTCGTACAAGACAAGAGCATCAATATTATGGTTATCATCGAAGAAATCAAGACATGATCATTTTCATCCAAGCATTCATTTTAATCAAAATCTCAAGTATAGCATCCATCAAAATAATAACACATTACACGATCATCATTCCTCGAATTTTAGTACCCCCGAGTTATTGCACATCGATCTTTGATACGCCTCAATACTATCGATGATATGCGTAACTTGATGATCTTTCTTTACAATAAATTCTGAGTCGTGCAACTGATGCTATCATTCAAAATGGATATACCACAATCTCCTTGATATTCAAGATCAAAATTCGATCAATGATCCCCGAACTATTCACATGATCAATTCGTTGAAACCAATAATCACATATGTTCATCCATATAACTTAAGTCATCGAGCAGCTTATTTCCTTAATTCATATCTTTTTATGATAACTCAAACCACAAGTCGAAACAAACCAATTGCCACGCTGTGATCTCCCGCAAGTTCGATCATTCATGCTGGACATGAATTACCATATCAGCGCTCTCGCATAATGATCGCCCAAATCAAGCATGATGCATATGTGAGGCTGGAATTATGCTCGCATAAGATAAGAGCATCAATATTGTGGTTATCATCGAAGAAATCAAGACACGATCATTCTCATCCAAGCATTCATTTTAATCAAAATCCCAAGTATAGCATCCATTAAAACAATAACACTTTACACGATCGTCATTCCTCGAATTAGAGTACCCTCGAGTTATCGTACATCGATCATTGATACGCCTTAATACTATCGATGATATGCATTACTTGACAATCTTCCTTTGCGATGAATTCCGAGTTGTGCAACTGATGCTATCACTCGAACTGGATATACCACAATCTCCTCGATATTCAAGATCAAAATTCGATCAATAATCCCCAAACTATTCACATGATCAATTCGTTGAAACCAATAATCACATGATCAATTCCTTAATTCATATCATTTTATGCTAACTCAAATCATCGAGCAACATATATCAAATCCTTAGAATCATTCTCGTAACTTCGAAATCAAATTTTTTCATGCACACTATATTCCCATCGTGTTAACTTTTCGTATACGATTCATATCAATTTTTTCTATTGAGTCATCCGTTCGTTACATCTTATATTTTTCTTATTTATTATCGATCATTTTGTATTTCATACTCGTCGCAATCCTGTCGATATGCGTCGTCTTTTTGTTTGTTTGAACCATCTTGTCAAAATTTTAATATTACAACTTACTCAATGATACTCAATCTAAGGCTTTACATATTGCGACGGTTGCTGATAGACTCGTTGGAACCCTACATCCTCAATCGATCGACATCCCCAAGGCTATCCCATACACAACTCAGGGATGAAGTCATTCAATAAATCCTCAAAATAATTTTCGAAATACCATCAATTTCTTCGAACCTCCGTTCGAACCATTCCTCAATTTAAGCACATTCATCACTATATCGTATTGACGATAATATCGTCCGATGACATCCCTATCGATAGTCATCCTATATTTTATGAATCAAGTCAAATTCATTCACATTTCAATACAATTCAAATTTCGTACACTTTTCTAAGGTAGACGCAATTCTTGGTGTATATGCACAACCCTGTTCGACGTAACAAAAGGTTGAACGAACTTTTGCTTTATTGAACGTATAAGGTATCTGTGTATAAAGAAGGAAGTCCTAAACAGGATATTCTAAGTATAGGGAGAAAAGGTTTCTGGAAAAGTGTGACGATGGAGATCGAGCACTACAGCGGCTCCTTTACTCCGTATATGACGATGAATCAACCTTGCTATGGCTCTCTCGTACATTTGATGGGACTCTGGGGTCACCGATCAAGAGGCTGTCTGGATGAGAAGATCCCTTGAAGATGGTTGGTTGGTTGGTTCTTTGGTTGATAGGTGGATAAGGGTGGTCGACTCTTCATAGATAGAGATCGCTGCTCCTTTAAAGATTTTCGATTGTCAATGTTCCTTCTCCTTTTTTTCTTTCCTTTTGGTGGAAGAAAAACTCCTTCTATTTATAGAGAACCAAGCACATATGCGATGTACATTATGGTTCCTGAGATATGAAAGAATCTGCCGTCATTGCACGGTTTGGGCTTCTGCGGCGTTGACACGTGGCGAACATCGAGATTTCCCTCAAATAAGACCTCTGGTGGTTATAAATATAACCGAAGGAGGTGACACATGGCGCGTGCCGATTTGCTTGCTCGGATACAGCCGAGTAAATCTTGGGATTTCATCCTAGATTTGGAGTCTAATTGATCCTCATCTAAGACATAAATCAATCTGATATAATATTAATCCTGATCTTCTCTGCAAGAGGCGGTTTAAACAAACCAATTAGGGATTGACCCATGCTTCCTGCGCCTCTGGCGGGGACTAAGTGTTGCTGTGCTTCTGGGGCGACGAGTAGACCGTGCTTTTGGAGATGACACAACCTCTGTGCTTTCAGGATACGAGTGGGCTTGGCTTCAAATAAGGACGAGACTTCTGTACATATAGAGCAACTTATGAAGCTGTGTTACGGACTACCAGAATCACTGTGTTGTAGGTGACAAGTAGGCTTGTGCTTCAGGTTGACGAGGTTACTGTACTTTTGGAGCGACAGGTTGACTTGCATTAGTTATAATGGGTGTTCCCAAGTCTCTTATAGAGAAGTGACTTAAGCTTCTGATCTGGAGCAGATGACTTCACCGTGGGACTGGAGATGGTGTGGGCATATCACCATCCAGCGCCTCTTGCGGACGTATGTAAGTAACTGCGCCTCTGAACAGTGGAGGCGTTTGCTACGAAAGGAAGGGTATGACACCCTTACGCGTCTGAGATTGGCACAGACAGATAGCTATGCCTCTAGAGTGAAGACACTGGCTTCTAGAATAAAAGAAGGGGAGGGGGCCTACAACTATCTTGTTCCTAAGGTTGGCGCAGGGAGGTAGCTGCGCCTCTGGTTTGAAGGCTCTGGCTTCTTCAAAGTACCGAGTTGCTGATATGCTTCTGAGAGGTTGCGCCCACAAGATATCAGAACATGCTTCGGTGGAGGTCAATCCTCCAGCGTGTGTATCAAGAAGAAGGAAGGCTGCACTTCGATGAAGATTTCATCCCTTGTAGATCCCTCTAGGCTTCTGTCGAATCTGTACTAGATCCTTTAAAGAAGAACAAAATTAGTCCCTTATGTATAGTCCTGATGTGTCTGTACTAGACTTTGGTAGACATGACAATGAATAGACTTCTCTCGATATCTTCTGTTTTGTCTTTTTAGCATTGAGCCTGAGTCTTTTGCATCTTCTGCGCTTTGGCGAAGGGATGTCTTCAGCTGAGATTTTTTATGCTTCTACAAATTCGACATAGCTAACCGTTCTTACTTGAAGTTAACTTTGTTAAACCAATTGTTCCTTCGTGATATTTTTCAAAATATATAGATTATTGTATGTACATCCCCTGGGACATTTGAGAGAGAGCGCACCAACGATATCGATTTGCGGAAACAACATTTAGCACGAAGCATCAGAGTTAAAGAATTCAATTGAAAGTCCAAGGACGTAAAGTCGTGCTCTGATACAATTATGTCATGCCCTGGTCCCGTAGAACCGATCGTCGTCACTAAGGCATGATACTACATGAGCCTAGGTTGCGCTCGTACAATGTGGGTTCCATAACTGCCGGTTACAATAGCTTGCGACGAGGTTGTCGCATATAAGTCCCAAGAAGAAACATTGAATATACACGACAACACAAGCATTGAAACAAAAAATCAGAATCTTTTATTGATACTTGAAATAAAATTACACAGGCGCGAAGCCAAGTTACAATCATTCAAGCTTATTTCTTTCTCTGATTACAATCACTCGGCTCGCTCTCATCTCTCAATACAATTGACGAGCCAGCGGATGCTTCAGATAGGCGTTGTCCATACATTATGTTCCATATAGATGAAGTCTCTATGCAGCCGTACGCCTCAAAATGCCAAGGAACTCCATGCCTCGACGTATCCAAGCGTGCTCCATGCCAATGAGCTTCTACTAGTGTCTACACATGAAAACTGTGTGGGTGTCAGTACTTAACTGTACTGATGGTGTGAGCTCAACGCCCACCCATACCAAAACCAATATGTTCATTTAGTTTGTGCAACATATCCCTTCCTTTTTTATTGTGTTTCTAATCTTGCCTTAGGATCGATTTTAGGACATAGACTCTTGGCCTATTTGTGTCTCTAGACCATTATCGTGCCTCACACTGATAACTTACTAATTATCGATGTACCTCTAGACCATTCTCGTGCTTGCAACATCAAGTATCAACTCCGACTTGCCCTTCTGACTCATACTTGGGATGCAATATGTTACATGCCATCGACTTGGTACGTACTTCAAATATCGAGGTTGTGCCTCACAATTCAACGTGACATAACCAAACTTTGCCTTATGGCCCTTCCTGACTTAACTCGAGATAACTCAATCCTGGCTTGTGGAACTTGTGTTGACGACTCAAACACGACGCCACATTCGTGCCGAAGTACGTGTCCTTGCTATAGCCAAATCTTAGGCTTTATAATGGTGTTGCAACCGTGCATACCTTCTTAACTCCATTCGTATCATGCTTGTACTTTTTTTGATATGCTCGACGCCGTGTATGCGGATTGCCGCTCAGCACACCAACTCATCTATATGAAAGGTCACTAGCAATGTTAAGCTATCCTGGACTTGGCCGAAGATAGACGGCGATCATCCAATAGGTAGCTAGCCCGTGGAAGCCCCGAATCTCCTATGTGGTACATCCAAAATCCTGCTTTAGCCAAATGGCTTCCCTCGGGAATAATATGAGCTCGAGGCCCCAACGATCATGTCGAGGAAGACTACCCCTTATGCACAAGTTGTCCATGACCACACACCTACGACGACTTCTAGACTCGATATAAATGTAAGGCCTACAGAAGATATAACTTGCTTTCTCTTTCTTATACTTTGTTATCTATGTTCATGCTCTCCATTCATTATTGGAGACTCCCAAGCCACGGGATCGATCTCGGCTACAAACGGTCGCATGAACTTTACATTCTTTGAAACACAAGGAAGGGCTATTGCATATCCTTCTTACTTAACTTGAACCATACGTGTTCCATAGTCCGTGGCATACTTATCCCTGAATCAGTCGTGGCTCGTGCCTTAAACCTACTTGTGTTTTATGTGACACTACCACTTAAGTCATACTTTATATGATGAGCCTTCAGATCGTGGGACTATATGACTTTGACAACCACATAAAACATGTGACAGTGCTTGCTATGACCTCGATAGCCTACCAAACTCTTGCCTAACTCAATCGTTCAACAACTTAACCCGTGGGACGAGCAAAGGCTATACCAATCCTTGTACCGTAGAAGAGTGCAATGAGACTCGTAGGACACTTTTGCTATGCCAATTAATGGACAATGGACCGTGCATGCTTTATCAAGCATTTATATATGCGACTCCTATGACTTAGGCTAATTTTATAGCTATGTAGCAACTAAGACAAACTTTTCTTCTCCCAGGCCACGGGATGAAGGATCGAGTGTCATTTTGTAAGCATGTCGTACAACGATTCTAAGCCGACCATGGGACCTTTCCATATTCTAACTCAGTCAGACCCAACTTAGAATTATTTTCTTAGCTATGTGGATTCATCTCTTTTATTATCAAGCCTACTTGTGCAGTTGAAAGCTTTCATTTTTTAGTGTGAAGGCCAAGCTGAGGCAATTTCACCGAAGCTACCCACTTGGGCGAGAAGTTGCCTCGAGCAAACAGGACTTCGAGCAGGCCGTTGCATGGCTAAGTTTGGCATTTTTATTCTTCCTATTAGACTGAGCGGGACGGGGCATTACATATGGGACACACAACATTGGTAATTGTAGTGTATATGGATCTATAGAGACTGATGATATGCCTTAAGCAGATGCTACTTTCGACGGGAAGATAGTCTCGTTTATAGATATATTAAGATTACCCGCGTTCTTAGGAGCGTTATGGTGGTTTATTTAGCAGATGCCACGCTTGACGGGATATTATGGCTATTATCTGTGCCTACGCCTACCCATACGTACTAGGGTTGTCCTCAACTTGCATTCACATAGATGGTTAGAGACCCTTTTTTTATTATGTATTTATTTCAGTTCATTATGGTATTATTTTTTGTATCTTGTTATGTCCCTCTAGGACCTGGTGATCTCTCTAGGTGTTTGTTGGACTTCAAGCGTAGAGTTGTTGTGATGTATTTCTGTAAGATTTAGGTGTTAATGGTAGTATTGTTTTATTGCCTCTTTTGTGCCCTTATTTATTCTTTTGCCCTTATTATTTTTGCTATGATCATTACCGCTGTTATAGCCTAGTTTTGTAGACCTATTTTGTTCTTCGGATCTATTCAAACATATATGTTAATAGGCTGTTGGCTATACACATATTATTTATTCTTGATTTTTATTACTTATTGTGGATTGAGACATAGTTGAGATAGTATAGGTCTAGTTTACTTTTATATCGTAGTACATCTAGAGTAAGTCCCTTAAGTTGGAAACTTATTCTAGATCGTATTAGCTGACATGTTCGCATCCTAAGTTCCTATGTATTTTGGAACTAGGGCATGACAAAAGGTGGTATGGAGGGAAGGGATGATGAAGGAGAGGGGAGAGAGCTACTATTTTTGGAATTGATGGGGAAAAGGTTGCTTTTGGGTGGTAAATGATAGTTTTTGGTGTTAGGGTTAGGGTTTTATGAATTTATTACATATATATAGGCATATATGGGCCTATAGGCTTGGGAAGTAGGTTTATGGGCTTGGAACATGGGTTTATCGTGTCTATAGGTTGTTGGCAAAGAGGGGGTTGTTTTGCTATGGTCGGCTAAGCATGGTGTTGTCTACATGTGTCGGGTTTGGGTATTGTTGGGTCTTAGTTGCTTAGTTAGATACGAAAGGTGGTTAGCTAAGGTTAAGGACTTATGTAGGTAGTTCTATATAGAACCAACTATATTTATATAAATATCAATCTAAAAATCTGAATATATTTAAAATTTATGTATATATGGGTGTATCTTGGATGCACTCCAAGCCTAATTAGGATTTGGTTTAACTTTAGGTCAAATTAGACTAATGCCAACTAGGCTACATATATAGATATTTCCTATAAATAAAAACTTCTATAAATATAAACATATTAATTTAAATTAAAAAAATATATATCTAGATGGAGTTATTTGGATGTACTACATGTCTACATGGGTTTGTGTTTGGTTTGGGTCAAGTTTGAGCTAGTTTCGTGCAACCGGGTCTCCTAAAAAGTCAAAAGCCTTTATAATTAATTAATTAAGCCAAAAATATGGCATAAGCCACAACTTGACTTATTACCATACAAGGGACATAAATATGGCCAGACCATCCCTATCATGGCTAATATGCTAGTCATATTACACGACTATATTAGCCTTGCCATAACTCATAGTTAACATGCATCCCCAAACTTAACCATGACTAAGGATATATATAATAATATATATTTGTTTAAAAATATATAAAAATCTAAGAATCACTATTTAAGCCAAGTAAATAATAAAAATAATTAAAAAACTACGGGTTTATATGTGTGACTCATGCTGATGATGATGATAATTTCGTAGTAGTTTTTATAGAACTTTTTTTATGCACTAGTTTGTATTATTTATGGTCAAGTCTCTTTCAGACTTCAATATTATCTTGGTGATTTTTATGTACTTCCATGCTACTGCTACTACTGCTTATTTCAGTTCTACTTATATTGTTTATTTCAGTTCTACTTGTTGGTCTTGTCATTGTATTTTTTCTTGGTATTGTTATACTTTCTCTGTTTGTTGTTAATGCTCACTATTTGAAGGGGAGCATCCACTTCTTACAAATGACAAAGGGGGAGAAGAGTATATCAAATACAACCGAGAATCAAGAGAAATTACAATGGTCAAAAGGTATAAATTTTTTAAGTTATTATTTTTGATATTATTTGGTATAAACTAAAAGTTTATCAATTATCAAAATAGGGGAGATTGGTGGCCCATTAGTCATAGTCACATCTGATTTTGATAATCAACGTACCCTTTGATCGATAAACAAATAATATGCAGCTATAGGTACAAAAATAGAACTTTTACTTCTACACTTCCATCACTCATCATCTTCATAAAAAAAGACTATAGATGCTGATCAAGACATGTTTTCATATTTTATTCTGTATTTTTCATTTTATTGAGGCTAGAAAAAAAATATGAGATCGATCAGATTGGTAACTGGCTATTCTACTAAACTCCACTTTCAAAATAGCCTACTTATCTACTCCACATTCCATACTAGCCAATACCTAATATCCAATACCCAGAAAGCCAAATACCAACTCTACGCAAAAAGCAATCTTTATCAATATACCACAAACTGGTCAGAAAACTCAACCTAAGAGTTCGGCCCAAATTCTACCCGAGTTCGGTCAGGGTGGTTCTTGAACGTTAATGGTTTTTTCCTAAAAATTTCCATCCAATTTTTGAATTACAAAAAATCTGCATCTGAACTCATGCCGAGTTTTGCCCATAAAATTGCTATAAATAGATGAGAAGTTCTCATTCCAAATCACTCATTCATTCTTATCTTCTCTATCTATTAAGAGGCATTCGAGAGCCTTACACTTTTACTTCTAGTCTTTAACAACTCCTAGCTAAGCCAAATGACATTCCAGATCGATCTATAGTTCGTTCGAGTTTGTAAAGAAGGCTTTCAGAAAACGTTCTGGTTTTCAAAGTTCGCCTTATTTGAAGATGCGAGTCCTTCGGATAAAAACTCATGGTTGTAAGGATTTGTAACAAGCATTGCGTCCAATGATAATCCACGAATACCAACATCTCTTATCATACTAGAGGGGTAGTTTGTTGGAGTCCAGCCTCGATTCGAGGTGCATGAGGATAGTGTGGACATTGCAAAAGGCTTAAGAGGAGTTTTGCTAAAAATAAACATAGTTCGATCCAAATTCAGTCTGGCCGAATTCGGTCCGAACATTTTTAATTTGTCCCAAAACTTGCATGTTAGGCTTCACCCAACTGAATTTGGTCAAAATTCAATTTGAGTCGGCCTGTTAGCTAACATATTCACCGTGGGCCCCAAATCTGCATCAGTTTCTTATTATGATCAGATTTGGACGTCCAAGATTGAGTCTAGGCTATTTTCAAATTTTTAAACCCTAAAATAGGTTTCTCAACCTATAAATATATATATTGAGGGTGTAGGCATATGACTGACCACAACGGAGGCTCAATATGGAAGATACTTGGTGTTCATCCACAAGAGATCTAATTGAAAGTTTGTATCTTGTTCTTAGGGCTCGCCGTCTAAGATAGTTGAAAGAGAAGATCTGTTCGGAGAATCATCGTCTTTATTTAGTGAGATCGCTACGGGTAGGGTGAGTGACTTTAAGTTATAACTTCTGCTTTCATCTTGAGTTTGGTGAGGGGTTTGAATCTTAGGGAAAATGGTTCAACATAGCTTTATTCAATCTTGTATTTTTTGAGAAGTTATAAAAATTGGGATTTATCGAGGTGACACGACCATCGAACTATATACTGTATTTTATAGCTTGACATTCTTGTTAGACAGAGGTTCATTATCTTTGGGTTGGTTGACATAGGATCTAATCTTTTTTGTGCCGGAGGCAAAAGTTGAAAAAGGCCCTTCCTAAAAAAATTGACTAGAAAAGTCAAAAATTCATAACAAAGCAACTAATAAGCAAATATCATAATGAAGTAAAATCATCTTTGTATGAGAACTAATAAAAACAAAGAATAGAAAAATCAATTAGTGTAACATAATCGGAGTTTTTGTTAATGTTGTGGAAGAAAAGAATTCAAATGTCCGACCTCAAAAATAGAATGCCTCTGATGCTGTTGTGTAAAAATTACCTACTCTCAAGTTTGTTGATGAAAATGCATCTCAGTAAACAATAAGTACATGTAATAAAGGAATTAACATTCAATAGCTCAAGCATTCTTAACAAAGTAATAATTTTCACTAACATTTTTCCATTATTGCTAGCCTGCTGACCCATGACCAAGTATAGTACAAGACTGCAAAAATTTCGTGCCTGAGGCGACATAGCTACTAGCTAGCTAGGCTTTGATTTTCACTACAAAATATAACATTCCAAACCTTTGTCTGCATTGCATCTCTTCTATCAATGAGATGTTTGTGTGCAAGTTTCCTTCTACTCTATTCCATTCAACTATTTTGTTGTGATTGCCTCCCTTTTTTGTAATTGCCTCCATGTTCTTTCCAGTTTGGTTATATACACTACCTAAGTAGATTATGAAGATTCCAATATCATTTATTGAATGTAGTTTTTATGTTGCCATGACTTATTAAGCTTCGATTTGAATATCCAAAGATGAGATGGGAAAGAAATGGAGAATATTTAACATTGAAATCAGAACTTTCATCTTATAATTTGTATTTGATTTCATGATTTGTGTGTATTATGGAGTAGATTATTGTATGATACATGTCAATAAAAGTCAGCATAATAAATCAATAAATTAAAACATATATTTCATGAGTCTTGGACACTGAGAGGCAGCCATGCATGAAAGGATCGCTCAAGACACACTGTTGGTGTTTCTTTCTTTCTAACAATATTTTTGAACCATAAAATCAAATTTACTATACATTTGCTATAATAACTAAAAAAGAATTATCAAAACATACTACCTCTTTTAAGAGTTGGAAGTTAATTGTCAAAATCGTTCGACTCCGAGTCGCTACTGCAAGTGTCGACTTCGATTACCTCCGTGACAACCCCAGAACTTTCTCAACTCTCTAACTTCTGTAAATTAAAGAAGCAACAAATAGAACTGTATATTAGAGGAGAAAATAATAGTAGAAGTGAGAACAGATTGAGAACAATCAATAAAATGGGAAAAGTTTGTAGAATTTGATTTTTTTTGAAAGACGGCATTGCTTGGAGGAGAATAAGTAGAGATTACAGAAGAAGAAGAGTCGGTCGCACTTATCCAGAGTAGAGATTGGAGAAGAAGAAGTGTTGGAGTGAGTGGGTTCTCAATCTATGTAGAGAACAACCCCGATGTGCGACGAGCGCCATCTGTGTGTCAGAGAAGCTCGGGGAGGCGACGAGGGCCATTCGGGAGGTCGAAGAAGCTCGGGGGCCAGAAGAGAAGCTGTTGTCCAGGGTAGATCCAAGTTCGGACCGAACTCGGTCCCCAAGCCCAGTTCGGTTTGAACTCGGTCCAGGGGTTCCCGGGAGCTTATGTTTGCTGCTGTTTACAATTGCTCGCAAACACCGACTCGAGGAGATTCGGCCAGAGTTCGGTCGGATGGGCTGAAGGGTATTTTATATATCATTGGATCGTATCCTACGGTCCTGATTTAGCTATGGGATTAGGGTTATATATTAGGTTTTCCTAACCCTAATTTTACAGTAACACAAAATCAACAAGAGAGAAAGGGAGGCATGAGTATTTGTGCAACTTTGGGAAGAAAAAAGAGAGATTAGAGGCCGTTTCAGAGAAGGAGATGAATTTGGATAATTTTTAATTATCTTCTTTCTTCGTGGTGTATTCTATTTTCTGTTCCAGTAGCTGTGGTGATCAGTTTGGATCATGGAGGAGCATGTAGAGGGTGTTATCTCTTTATTCTATTAGTAGAGGTTCTTCTCGGTTGGACAACGATCGTCCCGTAATTTTTTCCAAGGGTTTTCCACATCAAAAATCTTTCTGTTTGTGTGGGATTATTTCTGTGTTGTTTGGCCATTGGTTTTGTGTGTTTGGCCATTGGTTTTGTGTGTTGTATTACTTGGTTCTCTCACAAGCTTTCTGGTTTGGGGAAAGATTTTCGCGATTCTTTCTCAACAGGTGGTATCAGAGCTTTGGGTTCAGAGATATGTCAGGAGTTGACAGTCAAACCAGAAAGCAGAGATGGACGCAAAGCTGATATACATGGTAAACCTGAATGGTTCCAACTATCATTATTGGCGGAGCAAGATGAAGGATTTGTTGTTCGTCAAGAAGCTGCATCTTCTATTATCTGTGTCCGAGAAGCCTAGTAACAAATTGTGTGAGGATTGGAACTTTGAGCATATACAAGTGTATGGGTACATGCGACAGTTCGTTAACGAAAATGTGTACAACCACGTTGCTAACATTGAGCACGCGAAGACGATGTGGGAGAAGCTATAATCTTTGTACACGAAAAAGATATGGGTAAATAAGTTGTTGCTGATCCGGATGTTGATGGGTCTACAGTACAAAGATGGTGCGTCCACTAAGGATCACTTAACTGAGTTCTAGGGCATGGTTGACACGCTATCCTCGATGAGAGTCAAGTTCGACGACAAGGTTCAGGAACTTTGGTTGCTATGTACATTGCTAGATTCGTGGGAGACCGTACGAGTGTTTGTGATTGCTTCTACTCCGAAAGGCATGGTTAGTCTGGAGCTTTCCAAGAGCAGGGTACTGAATGAAGAGATACGGAGATGTTCTCAGGGCACTTCATCCATATCCCACACAGAGGCGCTAGTTTCAGAGAGCCATGGAAGGGACAAAAGCAGGGGTCCAGGTGCTGGTAAAGACAAGAGCAGTGGCATGTCCAAGGGGGTACAAGAACTTGGAGTGTTACTATTGTGTCAAGAAGGGCCACATCAAGCGAAACTGTTTCGCTTGGAAGAGAGAGAAGAAGGGCAACAAAGGGAAGCAAAGTAAGAACACTACAGAGGCGGCCTCGACACATGGAGGCAATGTGATCATCATAGGTGATAGGGTTTTCATGAACCTCGCCTACGATGACAATTCTTGGCTGGTGGACTCAGGTGCTTCAGTGAACGTATGTCACAACTGGACACTATTTGACACTTACACGACAGGCGACTGTGGAGTATTGAAGATGGGCAACAGAGTTGTGTTGAAGGCAGTTGCTATTGGAGATATGCATTTGAGGATAAAGACGGGTGAAGTTCTTGTTCTCAAAGATGTCTGTCATGTCCTTGATATTCGTTTCAACCTGGTGTCGGTTGGAAGGTTGGATGACGAGGATGTAGGACCGTTGAGCACCTCTGGGGGGTGAATCGAGTGTGTGTATGTGCAGCGAAAAATAATCACCACTTTAAAAAATTTAGCAAATTATAATCTAGAAATAAGAGAGTAAATTAAATTACAGTAAGTGATAAAAGATCAAACTCAGTGAACACCGTGATATATACTGGTTTTCCTCTTAGAGGACTAATCCAGTCACGAGTACTCTTGCCCACTGTTTATCCACTATTTTTAAGCTAAATGAGAGCTTGCCGTCTCTTTACAATACCGTGCTTGGCGACAAGTGCACGACTGACTTCACTCTACCGTGCTTGATGACGAGCGCACGACCGACTCCAACAAACTTGAGTACGAAAACTGAGAAGTTTTCTGACTTGCAACCTCTTTACAACTTTGTAAGCCAAAGACTCTAAATCGAACAGAATATTACTGGCTTTGGCTAAGAGTGGCATAGGCGAAATATGAAAGCTTTAGATCGATAAAAGAACTTAGGAATAGATAGAGAGAAGAGTGAATGAGTGATTATAAATATAAAAATCCTTCTCTATTTATAGTATTTTTCCTCAACGAACTCGGGCAGAGTTCAGGCTGGGTTTGAATGTGAGAATCCCGCCAACGAACGTTTCATGCAGATTTGGAAGGAACTGAATTTTAAATCTATCCTGACTGAACTCGGTCAGAACTTGGACCGAACTCGGTCTGAGTTCTGCCAGAGTTTTGGTAGATCAGAACTCAATTTGAATGGGCCAAATTGCATAGGTATTTTGGGCTGTTTGGATATGTAGAGTTTTTGAGAGATTGTGTAGGCTTTTTGGATTTTGTGGACTGAGAAAATCTAAGCCAGTAATATCCCAAACGATCTCACATTTTATATTTCAACTCAATAAAGTAAAAATACAAAAGATAATATAAAAAGACTCGATCAGGATTCTGATACAATTGCTTTTGGATGATGACTCGAATGTTCTTTATAGATGCAGGATGTAGACGTAGTACGTTCTTTGATATTGATTTCAGTAACCTGTTACATTAGTAGCAGTTCGTATATTTTGCATATTGACTTAAGATATCGTTTGATTATGAAAATTAGGTGTGACCATTTGGGCAATGGAACAACAATCTCCTTCTTTTTGATAATTGACAAACTTGAGTCTATACAAAATATAACTAAAATGTAACTTTGAAATAATATACCTGACTTGTTCATTGATTGGAATTTTCGTTGAAGTTTGAAATTTTGGTATTGCTCTTCTCCCACTTTTTCATGTACGCAAAATGAGTAGCTCCCCCGCAATATAAGAAGCCAACAATTTAACATAGACAAGAAAAAAAAGTATCCATAGAAAACAAGTCATAACACAGTAGAACTAGTAGCAGTGTAAATGAACTAAAACTCAGATAGCAACAACGAAAAGATAAAGAAAATACAACTAAAGTCCAAAAGCATGAAGTCATAACTAAAAGAGTTTATGACTGCTAAAACTACTAAATAAAAAGTCCAACTATGAAAATTTGGACTGCTATAAAGTGCAACTACATAGATCATCACTAGCAAAATAAAATCTTAAAACTCTAAACTGAAAGCCTAAATCACATCTGAGCATCATTATCAGCTGGAGCAGGCGGCTGAGGATCGAAGTAAGCAGTAGTCGGGTCAAAGTATCTGTAGGTGGTTGGATCATCGAACCTCAGTCCGTTGAAGCCAGGACAATGGATCATCGGAACATTAGTAGTAGGGTGATGCGCCAGACTCTAGTGTAGATCAGCAATGTTGTTCTTCAATACCTGAGCCTGTGAGGTATGACGGAACTCAGCATCGACATAACTTTGATGACGTTATCCAGAGAGGGTGACAAAATCATCAAAGCCATGATAGAACTGCAGATCAAATCCTGAAGCAGGAGCAGAAACAGTAGGAGTAGGAGCATGAGCAGGAGGATGAGCGTCTGGTTCAGCCTAAGCCTCAGCAGGAGCAACACCGGGTGGAGGTAGAGGTATAGGAAATTTTCTAAATCTAGTCAACTCAGAAGATGACAAGGATATAAGGACATAGATCGAGGTTTATTTCAAATCTCGTAAAGATAGCTACTATATACATGGGGTACAGAAGGTTACGCCCCACTCGACCACAATCAATCATCCAAGCCATGAAGGTCTTGGAGATAGAGAAAGGAACACCAAAATGAACGTGATACATGGCAGACATCTCATAGAAGGTGATCTCATCAGTAGATCGCTTCTTGGGAAGTAAAGTAGAGAATACAAAACGATGTAACTCATAAATTTTTTAATTAAGGTGCTTTTCATATAACCTACCACTGCGAGGGACAGGTTTAGGAAGACACTTACAGCCTTAAGGGAATCAAGAGTCATGTCTTCGGGAAATTGAACTCAGTGAATGTCGACTAACGCCTTGCCGATATCTGGCATATGAAAATATTCACTAAGGTCATTTGAGTTGAATTCAATTTTGTGTCTGACGACACAGGAATAGATACTACCGTGGATTTTATTTACAAATTGCAGTAAAACATATGTACGATATTATCATAGATGTCACTTGAGGTTTCAAAAAAAATCTCGGAGACTAAGTCTAAAGTGGAGGCGTACTCCGAGAAAACAGTGAAGTTGACGAATTGCCCGGGACAAATTTCTCGATAGCGGAACGCGTCAAACCAAGACTCCGATATTTCCAAACATGGAAATAAAGTTGCGTCAAATTCCTCTTTGCCAGTAGGGCAAGTAGGACTGAATATGTTTTCGGGTTCGTACTAAGAAGTAGAAGACGAAGCGGCTGTGTAATCTAATTTATTTCTCTTAACAATTTTGGGAGCCATAGATGAAAATAAGAAAGAAAAGGAAATACCTCAAAGAGAATGGAGAAAGAAATGGAGAATGTCACCTTCTTGAGCTTGGTAGACCTAAGGAGGAATGAGGAAGGAAACGTGGAGGAGTTGAAAACTAAATTTTTTTTGGAGTTTTCGGGGCTCAAATGGAGGAAATAGGAGGAAGAAGAAAGGTTTATAAAGGGGCTAGGGCCAGCTGTGTTGTTCTGGAAATTCGAACTAACGTCAACCGAACTCGGTCCGAACTCGGTCCGAGTTCCGACAGAGTTCGGCCACTTGAATTTCCATTTCATTTTATGCATAATGAATAATAAATAGACTTAATAACCTTTAATTTTTCAATTTAATAATATTCATTACTTTGGATTAGTTGTAGGGGCTGGATCCCAGCTAGCGGTAGTCCGAAGAAACTTGGCACCGTGACGCTTAAAATTCTTTTTTGACAGAAGGACCCTTTCGGCTTGTACCCAAAATAACTGCAATTAATAAATATCAAAATCTTAAGTTGTAAGAACTTTTATTAAACATAACGCATTATGAATCTAAAAATTCAACCTAGTTTATGTCGCAGATAATTGAAATGATCTTCAGCTAGTAGTTTTGTGAAAATATCTGCTAATTGATGACTTGTGTCAATGAATTCTAAGCAAATATTCCTGTTTTGTTGATGATCACATAAAAAGTGATGATGTATCTCTATGTGCTTTGTGCGTGAGTGACAAACAGGGTTCTTAGTCAAATTGATCGTGCTAGTGTTATCACAATATGTGGAAATTTGAGCACAACAGCGTCTTGTGGCGATATACTCAGCCTCAGTCGTTGATAATGCTATAAAATTTTGTTTCTTACTAAACCAGGAGACTAAAGCTTTTCCTATGAAATGACACGTACCGCTGGTACTTTTACGGTCTACTTTACATCCTGCAAAATCCTCATCTGAATAACCGATAAGGTCAAAAGATGTGATTTTGGGATACCACAAGCCAACTGTAGAAATTCCCTTAAGGTATCGAAAGATACACTTAACGGTGCACAAGTGTATTTCCTTAGGATTAGCTTGATATCTAGCACAAATGCAAATACTAAACATGATATCAGGGCGACTAGAAGTTAAATATAATAAACTATCAATCATACCTCGATAATTATGCTGGTCGACTGGTTTGCCACGTTCATCAATGTCAAGCCGAGTTGATGTAGCCATTGGAGTTCTGATAGGTTTTACGTTGTTGATGTCATACTTCTTCAATAAATCCTTCGTATACTTAGCTTGGTTGATGAATGTTCTCTGTGAGTGTTGTTTGATTTGGAGTCCTAGGAAGTAATTTAGCTCTCCTATCATGCTCATCTCAAACTCACTCTGCATACACTTAGCAAATTATTGACAAAATTTTTCGTAAGTAGAACCAAAAATGATATCATCTACATAAATTTATACAAGAAGAATATCATCATCTGAAGACTTAATAAATAAAGTGGTATCAACTCTTCCTTTTAAAAATCCATTTTCAAGTAGAAAGGCACTTAGACGGCGTTCATACCAAGCATGAGGTGCTTGTTTGAGTCCATAGAGTGGTGCTTGTTTGAGTCCATAGAGTGCTTTTCTAAGTTTGAAGACGCGATCAGGTTTTTAAAAATCTTCAAATCCAGGAGGTTGTTTCACAAAAACTTCTTCTTTTAAAAATCCATTTAAAAATGCACTCTTCACGTCCATTTGAAATAGTTTGAAATTATGAAAACATGCAAATGCACAAAACATGCGAATGGCTTCTAGTCTAGCAACGTGAGCATATGTCTCGTCATAATCAGTACCTTCTTCTTGATTATAACCTTATGCCACTAGACGTGCTTTGTTGCGTAGAACTTTTTTATTCTCACTTAATTTATTTTAGAACACCCATTTGGTACCAATTATTGATTGACCAATAGGTTCAGGAACAAGTTTTCAAACTTGGTTTCTCTTAAATTGATTAAATTTCTCTTGCATGGCATCAATCCAAAATTTATTATTAAATGCATCTGCTACTGTCTTAGGTTCTACTTGAGATATAAAAGCTATATTAGCTGCTATATCAGTATCTTTAGTAGAAGAACGTGTACTTACACCTTTTGATACATCATCTATGATGAACGTATCTGGATGATCTCGCAAGAATTTCCAAGATTTGAACATTTCTGTTATATCTTCCACATGGCTCTTCTTGGTAGCAGTATCTTTAGATGACTTGGATTTAATCTGTGCATCTCCATCATCACTATCGCTAGATCAATGACTATTGAGCTTGTCAATTGTAACGTTAATAGATTCTTCAACAATCATAGATCTTTTAATAAAAACTCTATATTCCTTACTCTTAGCAGCATATTCGAGAAATATTCCTTCATCTGCTTTAGAGTTGAACTTACCCAAGTTATCCTTGGTATTCAGGATAAAACAGCGACATCCAAAAACTTTAAAATAAGGAATATTAGGAATCCTTCCAAACCACAGCTCATATGGTGTTTTCTTCGAGATAGGTCGAATCAACACCATATTTAAAACATGACAGGCTGTACTAACAGCTTTTGCCCAAAAATATTTAGGAAGATTACGCTGATTCAGCATGACTCTAGCCATCTCGCTTAGAGTATGATTCTTCCGCTCCACAATACCGTTCCGTTGGGGAGTTTTAGGACAAGAAAATTTATGGTAATATCTACAATCACCACAGAGCTTTTTGAAATCAACATTTACGAATTCGCCACCATGATCACTTCGGATACGAGTAATCATGAAGCCTTTTTCATTTTGTACCTTTTTACAAAATATCTGAAATTAAAAAATAGTATCGCTTTTATTTGATAAAAAGAAAACCCATGTATAACGAGAGAAACCATCAACAATCACAAAGGCGTAGAGCTTACCGCTAAGACTAGCGACTCTACTAGGACCAAATAAATCCATATGAATTAACTACAAAGGTCTAGAAGTACTTACGGCGTTGATGGATTTAAAATTTGACCTAGTTGCCTTGTTCTTTTCACAGTCAGCACATACCGTGTCTCTCTTGAATGTGATTTCGGGATGTCCTTTTACTAACTTTTTGGTGCATAGTCGTGAGATAGTATCCATATTGGCATATCCTAGCCTTATGTGCCATAGCCAACTTTTATCTTGATTTGCTAATAGGCACGTTCCTGTATTTTTAGTATTTTCTAAAAAGAAAACATAAATGTTGTCTTCCCTAATCCCTTCATATATGGGATTACGAGATGACATTTCCTATATATAGCATTTATCTTTTACAAAGTTGATACCATAACTATTATCTGCCAAGTGACTTATGCTCAGTAGGTTATGTTTCAACTTCGTAACTAGACAAACGTCTTTTATTAGTTGGTAAGGAGACATACCAACAGTGCTATTTCCAATTATATCATCTTTCAAGTTATTTTTGAAAGAAACGTATCCTTTTTTCTTCATCGATAGCGTAGCGAACAAAGATGCATCACCAGTCATGTGCCGTGAACATCCACTATCGAGAATTCACTTGCTTCTAGCATAAGAGGGTTGATAGTCCACCTACAAAACGAGTAGATGAATCCTTTGGTACCCATTTCTTGAAGGGTCCAATTTGATTAGTCATAGGTATCCAAACAAGTGTTTGATTGTCAACAAGCTTTCTTGCTAAATAATACTGTGATATATGCCCGTGAGTACCATAGCACGTGCAAGTCAATTTTAAAAAAATGCTCTTTGTTTCTGTGTTGACATGCTTTTGTGTCTTCTTTGAAATCCTATATGTGAAAGCATAATTGTGATTAACGTGTTGTTTGTGTGCTTTCTGGGGTTTAGTACTCTTAGTTGTGTGCTTAACATTAGACTAACCTTAGGCTGTGTCACAGGAATGGCCTGTTTGCCTAACTTGATCACTAACTTCTTAGAGACCGCACAAGACTCCTCATATTTGGCAGTCATATCAATGAGTCTTTGCTCTGTGACTAAGTGTCTCTTCTTCTCTATGTCATAAAGTTCTTGTATTATGACATAGTGTTTTTCTTTCTTTTCGATGGTGAGGATAACCTCATGATAGTCTACTTTGAGCTTGGTTATCTCATCCGTGTTACCGATAGTAGATGTCTCTTTAATGTCTTCAAGAAGATTAGAGAATCTTGCTACTTCGGTTGTGCATGTCTTAACCTCTTTGCGAAATTGCTTATACTAGTCTAACACATTTTTGTGTTCTTCAAGTAGTTCGCTCAAGGCAGTCTCTAATTCATCAAAAGTAAAGTCATCATACAGAGGGTTAGAAGGTACCTTATCAAATGTCATAAGACATACATTGGCATTACTGTAGGGTCTGTCCTCTTCCTCTGATTTACTGGCATCACTTTCATGCCAGATGCTTGTGTTTGCACACTTTCGACCTGTTGTATCTTTCCTGCTTGATCTTGATCTATCATATGGATTGCTTTTCTTTGACAGTAGACAATCCTTCTTTATATGCCCTGACTTCTTGCATCCAAAGCATATAGTTTCTTTTTTATTGCTTTCGTGGACGTCTTTCTTCCTTCGATTTGATCTCTCAAACTTTAAAAAATTTCTAAAGTTCTTTACTAGCAGGGTTTGCTTATCACCACTTGATGATTCTTCGTCATAATCATTATATACAACTCTTTTGGCTTGTGCTTTGAAGGCGATAGATTTTTCCTTGGGAGTTGCTTCTTTAAATTCTTGCAAGTCCAACTTATGGGTCATCAGCTTTCCCATAAGTGTCTCCAAATTCATTGTGGTGAGATTGTTTCCCTCAATGATCACAGTTGCCTTTGGGTTCCAATTCTTAGTTAGAGCCCATAGCATATTTTTGGTCTTCTCATGGTTACTGTAATCCTTACCAAGAGATTGCAAATGATTTGTGATATCTAGAAAACAAGTAAACATCTATGTAATTGACTCGCTGGGTTTTATCTTAAATGATTCATATTTCTGTATTAGTCTGCTGATTTTGGATTCTTTTACTTGGGAGGTACCTTCATGTGTTACCTCAAAAAGTCTCCAAATATCATGAGATTAGTACAGGTAGAAACAAGATTAAACTCCATCTTGTCAATTGCACAGAATAGTGTATTGATGGCACATGCATCTAGACTAGCCTTTGTCTTTTCTTCGTCTGTGTATTTGTCGTATGGCTTGTCCACAAGTAGACCTTTAATCACTATTGGTGTCGATTTTTTATAATCGTCGACTACTATAGACCAAAGATCAAAGTTAAGAGACTTTAGAAAGAAACTCATTCGTATTTTCCAATATGTGTGGTTTGTTCCATCAAATAGTAGAGGTCTATTTGTGGATTGCCCTTCACTGTTGAATATTGATTTCACGGGTGCCATATATACTCTCTAGAGTTGTTATACTAGAATATAACCTGCTCTGATACCAATTGTAGGACCGTTAAGCACCTCTAGAGGGGAAGGTGAATAGAGCGTATGCATGTGCAGCAGAAAATAATCACCACTTTAAAAAATTTAGCATATTATTAGCTATGGTAGAAATAAGAGACAGTAAATTAAATTGCTGTAAGAGATAGAAGATCAAACTCAGTGAACACCGCGATATATACTGGTTTTCCTCTGAGAGGACTAATCCAGTCGCGAGTACTCTTGCCTGCTGTTAATCCACTATTTGTAAGCTAAATGAGAGCTTGCCGTCTCTTTACAACACCATGCTTGGCAACAAGTGCACGACCAACTTCACAATACCGTGCATGGTGACGAGCGTACGACCGACTCCAACAAACTTGAGTACGAAAACTGAGAAGTTTTCTGACTTGCAACCTCTTTATAAATCTATAAACCAAAGACTCTAAATCGAACAGAATATTACTGGCTTTGGCTAAGAGTGGTATAGGAGAAATATGAAAGCTTTAGATCGATAAAATACACTTAGGAATGGATAGAGAGAAGAGTGAATGAGTGATTAAAAATATGAAAATCCTTCTCTATTTATATGTTTTTTTGACCGAACTCGGGCAGAGTTCAGGCTAATTTCGGATGCGAGAATCCCGCTAACGAATGTTGCATGCAGATTTGGAGGGAAATGAATTTCAAATCTAACCTGACCGAACTCGGTTAGAACTCGTACCAAACTTGGTCTAAGTTCTTCCAGAGTTCTGGTAGATCATAACTCAATTTGAATAGGCCAAATTGCATAGATATTTTGTGATATTTGGATATGTAGGGTTTTTTAGAGATTGGGTAAGCTTTTTGGATTTTTTGGAATGAGAAATCTAAGCCAGCATTACCAAAATACACTCAATTAGCGACGAATATTTAGCGACGGTAATTTTTCGTCGGTGTTAGCGACGGCTTCGTGGCCGCTCAGCGACTGAGTACCGACTACACGCCTTTGCCATTTTTTATTTTAATTTTAGAGGGAGGAATGGTCGCACGTCCGTCGCTAGACTGTCGGAATTATAGCGACGGATCCCAGTCGTTGCTACGTAGTCGATTATTTGGCGGGAATTGTGTAGAGAATTGGCGGGACATATCTTCGACTACGTAGCGACGGATATTCAGTCGGCACGTATCAAACATGGCGACTACGTGGCGACGGGTTTTCTTCCGTCGCTATTTAATCGCTATATATACGTACCATACTTTAAATGAAACGGCGGGGGGAATTTTTCGTATTCCCCCCAAATTCACTCTCTCTCTCTCTCTCTCTCACCGGTGTCGGCTTCGGTGATCGGCGTCGGTGTCGTCGTCGGCGTCAGCATCCTCTCCTCTCTCTCCCGAAGGTAACCCCCTCTCTCTCTTTCGATCTCTCGATCTCTCTCTCTCTCTCTCGGGGTCTGGGAGGCAGGCTTGGGGTTGTGGCGTCGGGGGCTGGGCAGCTGGCTTGGGTCGGGGGCTGGGCGGTGGGCTTAGGGTGACGGCGTCGGGGGCTGGGCAGCTGGCTTGGGGCGGGCGTCGGGAGCTGGACGGCTGGCTTGGGTCGGGGGCTGGGCGGTAGGCTTGGGACGGGGGCGTCGGGGTCTGGGAGGCGGGCTTGGGGCTGGTGCGTCGGTGGCTGGGCGGCTGGCTTGGGTCGGGGACTAGGCGGTGGGCTTAGGACGGCGGCGTCGGGGGCTGAGCGGCTGGCTTGGGGCGGGGTCTGGGCGGTGGGCTTGGGGCGGGGCCATCGGGGTCTGGGAGGTGGGCTTGGGGTTGGGGCGTCGGGGACTGGGCGGCTGGCTTGGGGCGGGGTCTGGGCGGTGGGCTTGGGGCGGAGGGGACGGGGGGGGGGGGCAGGGGCGTCGGGGTCTGGGAGGCGGGCTTGGGGTTGGGAGCTGGGTGATAGGCTTGGGGCGTCGGGGGCTGGATGGTTGGCTTGGGTCGGGGGCTGGGCGGTGGGCTTGGGGCGTCGGTGGCTGGGCGGCTGGCTTGGGTCGGGTGTTGGACAGTGGGCTTGGGGCGGCGGCGTCGGGGGCTGGGCGGCTGGCTTGGGGCGGGGGCGTCGGGGCTATTTGCAACCGACGCACAGCCATAAGCACTCTTCATATATATATGCAACCGAACTACTGGACTGGGCGGCGGGCTTGGGGCGACGGGCTTTGGTCGGGGGCGGCGGGTGGCTTTGCTTCTCAAATTCATCTGAGTTTATATATTGGCTAAATAATGTGTTATCCATATTGGGTGTTCCATTAGTTTGGTGGTGTTTGGATTAGTAAATATGAATATGGGGTTTGGATTCATGGTGTATATATATGTTCACTGTCTCAAGGACAGTACGAGTTCTATCAGTTGTGTGCTTCTATATAGATGTATATATCTATACATCTAGCTGTGATATACATATGTGTATGTGACAATCTCAGTTAGCGACGGACTAGTTACCGGTTAGCGACGGATATTTCCAGCTCCATTTGCATTAATCTACGGTACGACATGGTGATCAGGACATAGTTCCTGCAGCCATTCGACTGACGAGGCAGAAACTATGTAGCCGTAGATAAAGTTGACTGTCTTCCGACCCTCATCCCTCGGCAATGATGATACGACAACCTATCACTATATCTTATATAGTAGTAGATGATGTCTTAGTATTACATTAAGTGAGTTCATCTTGATTCTGTTATATCCTTCAGATACTAGATACGATAAGAACATATACTACACGATATGTATACAGAATATAGATGATTCACACTAATGTATGCTAGAATGAATTTTGAGTTGTGTTCTGAGCCATCCGTTCTTACACTTAAAACACATAGGAATTAGTAGCGTGAGAGCGCCGGAGGGGGAGAGGAGAGAGAGAGAGAGAAATTAATGGTATGACATGGTGAAGTAGTACTGTATTTTGGCTCCAGTTCCAGCTCAATTTGCATTAATCTACGGTACGACATGGTGATCAGGACATAGTCCCTGCAGCCATTCGACTGGCGAGGCAGAAACTATGTAGCCGTAGATAAAGTTGACTGTCTTCCGACCCTCATCCCTCGGCAATGATGATACGACAACCTATCACTATATCTTATATAGTAGTAGATGTTGTCTTAGTATTACATTATGTGAGTTCATCTTGATTCTGTTACATTCTTCAGATACTAGATACGATAAGAACATATACTACATCATATGTACAGAACATAGATGATTCACACTAATGTATGCTTGAATGAATCTTGGGTTGTGTTCTGAGCCATCCGTTCTCACACTTGGCAAAAAATCAAATTTTTTATACTTTATCGGCTTTCGAAAATGTACTCAAATTACATGATGGTTCTTTTAGTTAGCTTGCTTATGTTACAATTATATTATTTGTGACTATCGATCTTACCAGATGGCACCCATGACTCGAGAAGTGTCACATCGTTTGAGGAAAACAGTGAATGCTGAGGTGGCTCCTCCTACAGTTAAGGAGGAAGTGGCACCGGTTGCTAGTGAGACTGGGAGTTCTATTCATCCAGCACCGGTAGCTAGTGAGACCGGGAGTTCTCTTCAAGCAGTCCTTGCAAGGGACGACATCTCTTCTCACGCCAAAAATCTCGCTTTTTCGAGGTGGTTGCGTGATCGTATCACTGAGCGTTTGCGTGAGCAGCGTGGTTCTCGTTAGCTATTAGTACTTATTTGTATTAGACTATTTGTATTGAGTTGTTTTTGTATTATACTATTTGTATTGGACTACATATATGAACTAGAACTGTGTCAATCTCTGGATTGTATTGGACTATGACATGGTGATCAGGACATAGTCCCTGCAGCCATTCGACTGGCGAGGCAGAAACTATGTATCCGTAGATAAAGTTGACTGTTCTCCGACCCTCATCCCTCGGTAGTGATGATACGACAACCTATCACTAGAGGATACTCTGAGAGATCCATCTGTATAGGACGTATACTCTGAGAGATCACCTTTACAAGAATGATATCAGTAGTGAGATTGAGTGCTGGAGGGGATATTATCAGAGTATACGTCCTACTCAGATGAGTCTCTAACCGTTACTATTTTTTCTGACAATAAGGTGGATGTGCTCCGTCAACAGATTCTTGCTTCGAGCCAAAACTTTGCCCCGGAGCTCAAGTGGACATCGTTCGTGTAGAGCTCGAGTGAGAGGTTCCTGACAGCATGGTGGTCTCCTTTGTCAAAGTATCCGTCCTCATCCCACATTGGTTGTGGGATGAGCACGGATACTTTAACAAAAGAGACCACCATGCTGTCAGGAACCACTCACTCGAGCTCTACACGAAGAATGTCCACTTGAGCTCCGGGGCAATATTTTGGCTCGGAGCAAGAATCTGTTGACGGAGCACATCCACCATGCTGTCAGAAAAAAATAGTAACGGTGAGAGACCCATCTGAGTAGGACGTATACTCTGATAATATCCTCTCCAGCACTCAATCCTACTACGGATATCATTCTTGTAAAGGTGATCTCTCAGAGTATACGTCCTACTCAGATGGATCTCTCAGAGTATCCTCTCCGGTTGGGTTGTGTTCTGAGCCATCCGTCCCAGGGATTTGATTCTGTATTTTGGTTTCTGTATTTTGGCTCCAGCTCCATTTGCATTAATCTACGGTACGACATGGTGATCAGGACATAGTCCATGCAGCCATTCGACTAGCGAGGCGGAAACTATGTATCCGTAGATAAAGGAGGGAAAAGATAAATTGAATTATAACGACGGATATTAGGTTACTCTTCAGGATAATTGATGTCTATTTTATATTAATTTGGTTTGGTCTACATGATTCTTGGATAATTGGTGTGCATTAAATTTGTATGTGCATATTTGGTCTATGTGATTGTTGGATAATTGGTGTGCATTATATATTGGTTTGGTTTATGTATATTTTTGTGAATAGGGAAAGTGCTGTAATTTTTTTTAAAAAAATTCTCAGTTACCGACGGACTAGTGACCGGTTAGCGACGGATATTTCTAGCTCCATTTGCATTAGTCTACGGTACGACATGGTGATCAGGACATAGTCCCTGCAGCCATTCGACTAGCGAGACAGAAACTATGCAAGTAGCCTTAGATAAAGTTGACTGTCCTCCGACCCTCATCCCTCGGCAATGATGATACGACAACCTATCACTATATATTATATAGTAGTAGATGATGTCTTAGTATTACATTAGTGAGTTCATCTTGATTCTGCAAACGTTCTTCAGATACTAGATACGATAAGAACATATACTACACCATATGTACAGAACATAGATGATTCACACTAATGTATGCTAGAATGAATCTTGGCTTGTGTTCTGAGCCATCCGTTCTGATCAAGCATCTTCCTTCTCCTCTCCTCCACCATGGCTATGAACAAATCTGCTCCTCCCTCTACTTCTCTTCTTTTTATTTGACTCTCTCAGCCACATATGACATCCAGCTCAAGTGTAGAGTCGGGAGAGAAGAAGTGGACAGGAAGAGGAGGGGGAAGCAGCACAGCCGGCGGCATGACCCGGAGGAAGTACAGAGGTTTTCTTCAACAGCCGTAGGAGAACTATAAGGATATATCTTTTCACAACATGTCATCTTATCAAAGACCCTTCATGTGAATATCATGTTACCGCGGTGTCGGAAGACTAACATGTCATAAGTTTTTAAGCCGTGTGTTTTGACATAATCTTCCCAACTCTTTCCTCCTATGTAGTAATCTTGCATTATTACATAGCAGGAAAGAGTTTGGAGGATTATGTCAAAACACCCGGCTTAGAAAATTATGACATATTAGTCTTCCGACACCGCGGTAACATGGTTGTCACATTAAGGGTCTTTGACAAGGTGATATGTTGTGAAAAGATATATCCTTATAGTTCTCCTACGTCTGTTGAAGAAAACCTCTGTACTTCCTCCGGGTCATGTCGCCGGCTGTGCTGCTTTCCCCTCCTCTTTCTGTCCACTTCTTCTCCCTCGACTCTACACTTGAGCTGGATGTCATATGTGGCTGAGAGAGTCAAATAAAAAGAAGGAAAGTAGAGGGAGGAGCAGATTTGTTCAGAGCCATGGTGGAGGAGAGGAGAAGGAAGATGCTTAATCAGAACGGATGGCTCAGAACACAAGCCAAGATTCATTCTAGCATACATTAGTGTGAATCATCTATGTTCTTATCGTATCTAGTATCTGAAGGACGTAACAGAATCAAGATGAACTCACTAATGTATGCTAGAATGAATCTCAGGTTGTGTTCTGAGCCATTCGTTCCGATACTTGGCAATTAAGCCATTCGACTGGCGAGGCAAAAACTATAAGGCTACTTGCATGTTCTTCCAACTTTAAATTACAAGATTACTACATTAGGTTAAATAAATCACTAACCTCATCACGGTGAGTCTTGGTGTAGCACTCAAATGTGGGGCACCTGTAAATTCGTCGAGGTTTTAAATCATCGACATTGAGTTTTAAACCCTCACGTAGCCTTCCTGCTTCACTTCTAGGGTCGAGCAGCATCTTCTTGCAAGTTTCGGTCTCCAAATACTTAGTGTCAAGATTCTGGACGCTTTCGTAGAGCATGTCAACGCATCCTAGCGTCAATTTCTTCGACAGGAAATTGACGCTAGAATGCATTGACATGCTCTACGAAAGCGTTCAGAATCTTGACACTAAGTATCTGGAGATCGAAACTTACAAGAAGATGCTGCTCGACCCTAGAAGTGAAGCAGAAAGGCTACGTGAGGATTTAAAACTCAATGTCGATGATTTAAAACCTCGGCAAATTTACAGGTGCCCCACATTTGAGTGCTACACCAAGACTCACCGTGATGAGGTTAGTGATTTATTTAACCTAAGACATAGGATCATAGAATCGAAGACAGTTGAGACCAAGACTGTAAATATTATGTGAGTTCATCTTGATTCTGTTACATCCTTCAGATACTAGATACGATAAGAACATATATTACACTTTATGTACAGAACATAGATGATTCACACTAATGTATGCTAGAATGAATTTTGGGTTGTGTTCTGAGCCATTCGTTCCCATACTTGGCAATTAAGCATGTGAAATAGAGCTGATTATGTTTAGTTTGTCTTACGATACAGATTTTCACATCCAAATTGAAATGGATCGTTACTTCGTTGATCGTACATGGATGTACTATAGCGGATCAACCTCCTAGACCGTAGGTACTTATAAGTATTGACCGTATCGGATTAGTATCGATCTATCGTTTTGGTATGGGCCGTATCGATTGGTATTGGTCTTAGCAAATTGGTATCGTCCTATCCGATATGTATCGACCATATTGCTAGGATTCATATTGGCCTTATCGATTTGGTATCGGTCATATCCGATAGGTATCGGCCGTGTTGGATTATTATATACCATTTCGGATTAGTATCGTGGAAGGTTTAGTAACAACTATACTTGGATTTCTCTCTTCTAGAGCTAGATTACCATTGCAAGAGAGTCACGAGAGCGTAGATGGCCAGTTACAGAACATACATACTTCCTTTTCAATCTCGCTTTTCCTGATGGAAAAGTAAGTATGTATGTTACTGTAACTGGCCAATCACGATCTAGTAATTCTCTTGCAATGGTATTCTAGCTCGAGAAGAGAGAAATCCAAGTACAGTTGTTACTAAACCTTCCACGATACTAATCCGAAATAGTCTATACTAATCCAACACGGCCGATACCTATCGGATATGACCGATACCAAATCGATAAGGCCAATATGAATCCTAGCTATTCGGCCGATACATGTACATATCGGATATAGGACGATACCAATTTGTTAAGGCCAATACCAATATGATACGTCCTATACCAAACCGATAGACCGATACTAATCTGATACACTAGATACTAAGTACATCTGGCCTATACTAGCGGATCCACAAATTACTGCACGATAGGCCCAACGACTCCAGTTACATCCGGTTATTGGTGAGTACATGATTACATAGTAATTCTGTTAGTCTTGTGATACAGATTTTTACTCTCTCATGCTACCAACGTCACAACTTTTCCAGTGCTGCTCCCTCTATTGATGATGAACACAAAAAACCAACGTCACAACTTTTATAACTTGAGTAAATTTCTTTACCCTATATGAAAATTTCTGTTGTCAGAAAGATGGCTCCTAGGACTCGTCGAGGTGGTGCTGCTAGTCGAGGAAGTGGTCGAGGCAAGAAACCCTTGGAGGTCGACACGGAGGAAGTCTCCGTCGTCAAACAAGAGCCGGTGACTATTAAGGAGAAGGTGTTACCAAAGGTCGAGGTCAAGGAAGAACCGATGACCATCAGGGAAGAGATTGCTCCCAAGCTTGAAGCTAAGGAGGAGACACCGTCAGAGAGTAGTAGCATCGGGACCGACCCTCCTGTCCTTACAGAAGACCTCAACCAGATTGAGCCTTCGTATGCAAAGTGGCTGATAGAATGGTACATGCCTCAACGCAACTATCATCCCTGGCTGTGAGGATTCATCGTCTGACTTGTGGTCTTTGTTGAGGCCAAAGTCGATTTTCCTATGTGTTTTGGAATATTTGTGAAAATTTTGGAATATTTGTGCTATGATCGGATTATAACGATGGATATTAGGTTACTGTAACTGGCCACCTTCATAACCTATGTGTTTTGGAATATTTGTGAAAATTTTGGAATATTTGTGCTATGATCGGATTATAACGATGGATATTAGGTTCCTGTAACTGGCTAACTCTTTCCTATGTGTTTTGGAATATTTGTGAAAAATTTGGAATATTTGTGCTATGATCGGATTATAACGATGGATATTAGGTTACTCTTCCGGATAATTGATATCTATTTTATATTAATTTTGTTTGGTCTATATGATTCCTGGATAATTGGTGTGCATTAAATTTGTATGTGCATATTTGGTCTATGTGATTCTTGGATAATTGGTGTGCATAATATATTTGGTCTATGTGATTGTTGGATAATTGGTGTGCATTATATATTGGTTTGGTTTATGCAAATTTTTTGCAAAAAGTGAAAGCGCTGTATTTTTTTTTCAAAATATTCTCAGTTAGCGACGGACTTGTGACCGTTTTGCGACGGTTACTACCAGTTTTTGACTACTTTTCGACGGCTATTCCGTCGCTAACTGGAGATTTGAAAATGTTTCCAGGTAGCGACGGATGGTCGACGGATTATCCGTCGGTATGGTACATTGTTCGACGGAATAGCGACGACCTATCCGTCGCCCATGTTCTGGAAATACCAAGAATTTCCAGAACAAGATCGACGGTTAATTCGTCCGTATTCCGTCGATATATATCGATGGAATAGCGACGACTTATCCGTCGCCATGTTGCTGGAAATGACATGAATTTCCGGAAGCTGATCGACGGATTTTCCGTCAGAAAACCGTCGCTAATCCGTCCTTTGTTATCGAAGGCGTCGACGGCTTAGCGACGGAACGATATGCTGTGATACGCTATTACGACGGGTTACTGACGGAATTTTACGTCGCTATTGTCTACACAGTTCAGTACTTAAAATTTGAAATGGACGAGAGTCCATCGAAAATGCGTCGCTAAAGTTTCGTATTGTCAAGTCGAAAAGCCGTCGCTATTCCGTCGCTTCACGACTACGTAGCGACGGACTGTTATTAGCGACGAGCTGATTGCCGATGGATTTTTTGGCCAAAATCCGTCGGTTATCGGTCGCTAATTGTAATTACCGTCGGATTGGCGACGGATAGGGCCGTCGCTAAATCGATAAATTTTGGTAGTGCAGTAATATCCCAAACGATCTCACATTTTATATTTTTTTGACTCAATAAAGTAAAAATATAGAAGAAAATATAAAAAGACTCGGTCTGGATTCTGATACAATTACTTTTGGATGATGACTCGATTGTTCTTTATAGATACAGGATGTAAACGTAGTACGTTTTTTTATTAACTTCAGTAACATGTTACATTAGTTGTAGTTCGTATATTTTGCGTATCGACTTAAGTTATCATTTGATTATCAAAATCATGTGTGACCATTTAGGCAATGGTCCAATAGAGGGTTTCTTCAATCTCTTTAGAATGGTCAGTGGAAGCTTTGCAAAAGTTTGATGGTGATCGCCAGAGAAAGCAAGAAGTCTGG
>JANAVB010005800.1:6461134-6578634 GCA_029216955.1 Iris pallida | reverse complement strand
TGGATAGTGGGAAGAGTGATGGATGGCCGAGAGGAGACGGGGGTGGAGGAGCACGACAACGGCCGGTAGGCTTAGGCAGAAGATAGGTTGGCAGCATCGGGAATGGCGCCCGTTGGGTTTAGGGGTTCCATGTAAACATTGGGGAGTCCCGTATATATATATAGCGGTAGTGGGAAATCCAAAGGACAAAAAATGTAAATGTAAAAGGTAGAAAAATTAGTAGAAAACTAACTACTAACCATGATACTAACAGCTAACCACTAGTTAATAATTACTCGCTAATTACAAATTAACTAGTAACTACCACGAAAGAAAAATAAATTACAAATCATTATAAACTTAGGAATAAAATAAAATAATAATAAGTATTTTTTATTTACAAATTATTCTTTGATAAATATTTTTTTTATATAAAAGCAATATTCATAACTTATATAAATTCAAGAAAGTGAGGAGCAAATTTAATTAGGATAAAATTTCGCATAAAATAGCTTTACAAAACTAATGCCCTAACAATCACGAAATTAGTACTGATAGCAAATTACGATCGAAAGTACATTTCATATAAAAAAATTACGATCTCAAGGATTCAGATAAATACAAAAATACAAAATTTTGGAAAAATTTCCGAATTTGGTTAACAGAGGTTACAAACCTACCGTCCTTAAAGAAATTTCGTCCTCGAAATTTAAGGTTGGCAGAGGGGCCAAAACACGATAGAGTTTAGTCAATACCTTGGGCACAATTTAGAGAACGATGACTTGACGTGATCAAGATAGTCAAATTCAAAATTACTCAGGCACGAATAATAATTTTGGCACGGTAGAATCGAAGTATGGACAATATTATACAGACACAGTTTAGAAATAACTCAAGTGATTTAGGCACAATCTCAAACACGGCTAGAAGAATTGAAGATAGAATTGAAATTCAAGTACTGATGATTTAGATGAAAATCCAGATCTTAGGTCGCATAGGCACGATCAAATATGCGAACGATGCGATTGGACACCATTAGAAATAATCAAAGGTTTGTCATGATCAATTTCTAAGAATCACAATTATAGTTAGGTCGTGAATCACAATCAAAACTCAGACGTGATTAAGACCGTGAAAATGATTTGAAATCACTTAGGCACGATTTATGAGAGAGCTATGGAAAACAATTAAATACAGGCATGATTTGGAATAAAATATGAGCACGAGTGACTAGAGAATCAAAATTTAGGCATGACAGAAAATTTAATTGGACACGATCAAATTAAATTCTGACACGACTAAGTTGGTAGATGGTCGTGGTTGAAGATCGAAACTTTAGGCACGATTTCTGGGGTAAATTAATACGTTTAGTCACGATCTTTAGAATCACGATCATGGAAAATCAAAGTCGTCTAGCCGTGCCAGGTCATCCCCCGACTAGTATAATGGATTCAACCATGGCACGTTACGAAACGGGACTCTCTAAGAGGATAGCAAATCCCCTTAGGAATCGATGTCCATACAAGTACAAGAACAATAATCAAGAACGAGACATTTACCAGTATACTAGGAATAACATCTCATGATGGGATCCAAGCTATACCAATCCGTGTACTCTCGTGCCAAGAATCAAGCGTAACACTACAAACTGATATCATAGAGACTATCAAGGTAATGAAAACTATCAGAGAATGTTCTCGCCTCAAATTGCTGGAGTCGACGTGCACGATACGAATGTATCGACACAGAATAGGTGTAATACTATGCTCCACAAGATTGTCCCAAACGACAGCACAGATGGTCCTATCGAGTCCAAACTAGTCAAAATAGCCTAGTTTGGTATGTAGAAGCCCAAAATTAGAGTTCGGTACGATAATCAAATCAAGAAATAGGAAACGATATTATAGTCGCGACTTATTATTTAAGGGAAAAGAATAACTATATATAATAATCCTAGATGCATATATCAAAATATTGGAAACCTTCCTTGTATCAAATTCCCATTTTGTCAAACACAATTTGGTCAAAAACTTAATAAGTATATTTAGAAATATCAATATATATTTTTATACAATTTCCAAATAATAATACTATTAATGACAATAATCTACTACTAATAATAATCAATGGTAAATAATATCATATAAATATTAATACTAGTAAGATAATAATAATATTACTTAACATTATAAATTTTATAATATAAAATAATAATAAACATTTGTGACAGTACAACTTGCAACAATATATATTTATTTAAAAATGCATCACAAAATATTTTCTCCCCAATAAAACCAAGGCCCAATAAAATTCCTGATCCTTGAGACATTAATTATTGTCCAACCCAATCCAAATGTTAATACAAATATATATATTAAAAAAATAGCGAATGGGCTCAAAATCTAAGTCCAACCAAAATAATGTGTAATACATAAATATACCCCATAGGAAATTCCCAAGTCCAACCCAAAGGAAGAGCAACCTAAACCCTATTAAGACATTAATAGTAATTAATGTAATAACACCAATGTAATAACTCCATTAATCTACCATCAGGATTAATTCGCAATGGAGGCTCTGCTGTGCCCAGTGAGACTTAACCGAACCCAAAAATACCATATTAGATAAAACTAACAATGATATATATATATATATACATATATATTTTTATATATATATATATATATATATATATATATATATATATATATATAACTCAGTTGCTGTTATCCCCTTCCACTATTCCCAAATAAATTGACCTAAATTTAAACGAAGAGGTAGAAAGGGGAAATGGAGGAGCTCACAGGGGCTTCGGCGCGGTGAAGATCCGGTGGCCTGCGCCGGCGGAGGGGAGGCAGCGCTGAGCTGTAGCGGCGCTCCGGGGATGCGGGGACCGCGGGATCTGGACTAGGAGGGGCTATGCTAGGCAGGGCTGTCCCTGGCCCAAGGTGGCCAGGAAGACATCCCAGGGCCCCCGGATCATGAGGGGCCCAAAAAAATAGTTTTAAGGTAAATATGTTAATAATTTTGTATCTCAATATAGAATTAGTATATACCATGGGCCCTCTTAGACACAAAGTTATTATGGTGTAGTAGTTATTTCTTTAGCCTTCTTACAAAAGGTCCTAAGTTCAATCCTTGGTTGTAGTTTTTTTTAAAGGTTGTAGCTATTTTTTAAAAAGTTTTTTTAATAGTTTTTACATTATGTATTGGGGCCTTATTTTAAAAGTTCGTCTGGGCCCTATAAGCTAAGGACCAGCACTGATGCTAGGTCGCCGGCTCTACTGCGGAAGGGGGCTCGCTCCGGCGGGCATGTCACTCCGTATACGGAGCTCGGCGGTGATGGGGGTCGACGAAGCATCTAGGTTTCAGGCGTCGCTCGAAAGCTTGGGGTCCTGGCCCTGGCTGGTGATGTCGGGGACGACGTGCGGGCGGAGGACGGGACCAGCGGTGCTGCGATCGACATCTGGGCGGCGACGACGGTCGGAGTCGGGTTCGCTTGTAGGTCCTAAAAAATCAAGTTGCATCAATCAACAAAGTCAAGAAATCAAGAAACCCATCATTTTGATGAATTGCGCAGACAATAGATTGCGCAGCAATCCGATTGCGCACACTGCTTTGCGCACACAACCGATTGCGCAAGTTGACGTGGCAGAAGTCATCATTACTAAATCAAATCAAATCTTTTCTGACAACTGACAGCGCGAATAACAAGGAGTCTGTTCGTTTCTTGCGCCGCACAGTGCTCGAGGGCGGCTGACAGCTGGCAGCGCAAACCAATGCTGCGCAGTTTGAGTCTGCGCAAATCATGTATGCGTAATTCAACTCTGCGCACTTTATCAAATATAACTGTTAAGTTACACGTGGCATTCATGCCATCGATTGTTCATTACGTGGCAACTGTTCATGCACGATCATGCGCAAATCATGCCATGTGTCCATGATAGTCGGCCCACGATCCAGTAACTATCTGCGCAAATCAATGTTGCGCAAACCAATACTGCGCAAATCATCCTGCGCAGTCCAAAATAACTGAAAATTAGTTATTTCTAGAACTCTATAAATAGAGTTTCAAGTCTTCATTTCAAGGGGGATCAAGATCAGAAATCAGAAATTAGAGAGTTCAGGAGTTCTTGCTAAAGTGCTGCTGCATTCTTCCGAGACTTTTGTCTTCAACTTCCGAGGCTTTCGCCTTCAGTTTTCTGAGTTGTTTTCAACTTCAGAGGCTTCGTCTTCAAAAGTTCACATCGTCCAAGGGATAAAGCAATCGTCACCGAGATTGGATTCCTACAGTTGTAATTTTCCCAGAATTCTTGTAATCTTTATTACAGTTTGTATCAATAAAGTTCTATACTTTTGTTTTTGCAAACAAAATGGCGACTCTGCTGGGGAAAACTTTCTCCTCCGACGAGGAAGTAGCAACTCAATGTGACGTAGCGTCTATCGGGAAGACGCAGAAGACCCTGGTTGTCAAGGTCAACCAGACAGCCTACGAGGCAATGCTCAACTCCAAGACCACTCCCCGTACTGCAGCCACTTCTGCCAAGAGCAAAGTGCGCTCAGTTTGGGTCTCCAAGACTGCTGCACAATCTGGCAGTTTTGCCGCTAAAAGTGCTGCACACTCTGTTGCACAAACTGCTGGCCAGTCTGTTGCACAAACTGCTGTGTCAACTGTTGCACAGTCTGTCTCAGCAACTGCTGCACAATCTGTTGCAGTCAAGACTGCACAATCCGTTGCAAATGTTGCGCAAGCTACTTCATATGCTGCCTTGTCAAAACAGAAGACTCCTATGACTCTGGCGCAATTGGCAGTAGCTTTTCCTGCGCAAAACAGCATTCCAGCAACCAAAGTGCATCCTAAGCACTCTAAAGCAAGGACTCCTACTTCTGTGACCAGAACCAATGCACTCTCCACTCATGCGCAAATCACTTCTGCGCAAACCAAGGGAAACAGCCCTTTGGCTAAATTCTCTCCTTCTCATAATCAAGAGAAAATATCTGATTCTCCTCTTAAACATCCTGCTGTTCTAGCACAATCTACTGGGGGTAGTCCTTTGGCTATTCCTCCTCCTTCTCAGATCAAAGGAAAAGGCCCGTTGGTCTTTTCTCAAACTTCCTTGTCTCATGATTTGGAAGACAATAGAGGGAAATGCTCTTTAGTTATCCCTTCTTCTCAGAACAAAGGAAAAGGCCGTTTGGTCTTTTCTCAGTCTTTTTCGGTCTTTACTGAAGCAGATCAAATTGAACGTGTTTCAACACCCGTCAGTACAAGATCTCCTACGAACAAAGATTCTTTTTACCTTCATAACAAAAGAACTTGCACTGATCAAAGAGGTATTCTGCCTACTCCAGTAGCAGAATTCCAAGACCTCCCAACTTTCAAAATATCCCGTTCCAAACAAGGAAAACTGTTGGTGTCTCAAACAGAAACCCCTGGGGGTGAATTTGCAGACCTACGAACATATCTTAACAGGCCAACTTCAGCAAAACGTAAACAGCCAATGCTGAAGGTTAAGCCTCAAAGATAAATCTCTAAGAACATAAATTCTGATACTTATGCCAATGAGATGAGTACTTCCTTGTATACACAGGGGACAAAATATTTGAAGAATCGGAATCATGTTCCAAATATTGTTAAAGAACATATTCCTCGAACTTTTCCCCATCCCAGCATGGTTTCTGATCTTCGAGAACATCTCAGACAAAAACGGGATAATGGCTCAACTCCTTCAAATCAACCATCTGATCATCATTGCAATCATAAAGTCATCATCCAATGTTGTTGTCAAACAACAAAGCGATCTATCTTCGATCGTCTAACTTTTGCTAAAACAGAACCAATGTCAGAAGAAGACGAAGTGTTGTACGCTTCTGTCAATATGGCTTCCCGAGACACCGGGGGTAGAAAGTGCTCCAAACATGGTAAGCCTCGCAGACCAAGCCAACGATATTTGGATTTACTCCAAGAATCCTCTGAAGGAGTATTTCAACATACTCGTTCCCACAGCCGAGACACAATCGGTCAAAGGAATCTTCCCCAAGATCCTTCAGCTTATCTTCCTACTTTTCAGTCAGGAGACGAATCTTTCTCTGATTATGATGCATATAGTGAAAGCTCTGAACAAACAGTTTCGTCTACTGTGCCTAGAGAAGTGACGGCATATGTTGTTACTGATGATCCAGATGCTTCAACTTCTGTAAACCAAGAACAGCGTATTGTTGCACTGGAGGACAAATTGAAAACCATGGCTGAAATGGTCGCCAGTATGCATTCTATCATTATGGCACAACATGCTACTCCACCAACTGTACCGGCTGCTATAAACCCTGAAATCATAGCTTCATCGGTGCCTGTCAATACTGGGCTGGGGGTAGTACTTCCTCAGATGCCTCCTGTGCAAGTACAAGTTCAAAATACACCCAGTCAATCAGGTGCTGGGGGTAGTGCTTATAATGCTGTCCCTCCTCCTACCACGGCTCCTTCCTCTTCATCTGAAGATGCTAATGAAGCAGTCAAGCTTTTACGAACTCAGTTTGAAGCTTTCAAAGAGAAAGACAACCTGCAAAGGTTGGGAATCAAACAGCCATATCCCGTCGAATGGAAAGAAGTTCCATTTCCTCCCAAATACAAGATTCCAACAATCGCTCTCTTTGATGGTAGTACCTCACCAAGTCAATTCATCAATCACTTCGAGGTAATGACTGTTCAACTTCAACCAAGCGACGCTCTTCTTACCAGAGTGTTCGTCGGTTGTTTAGCCGGCGTAGCATATGACTGGTACAGAAGTTTGCCCGATGGTTGTATCACTTCTTTCTCAGGTCTCAAGCAAATCTTTCTAGAACGATTCTATGAGGGATTCAATGACATGACTATGTCAGCCCTAAATAAAATCAAACAGAAACATAACGAGACTGCAGAGAGTTTCATTGAACGTTTTCGCCGAGAAGCCCTGAAAATGCCTCCAGGGACTCCTGCTGCTGTTACTATAGATACTTGTAAGGCAAATCTCTTGCCTATTATCAGTATGTGGACAGGCTCAACTCAGTTTCAAGACTGGCCATCCTTCATTGTTAATGCCAAAGCAGCTGAAGTAAGTGCTGATAAATTCAAACAGTTGGGGGTACAAATGTCTAACCCCGATCGGGATGAACATCAAGCGTCAGGCGGTGGAAATCGCCAAAACAACCGCAAGAACAAAGAGACTCTGAACATTAATCTGAAAAGCAAAGAGTCTTTGGCTGTCAACGTAGCTCAGCCTACGTCCACTTCCACTCCTTCTGCACCACAACCGAGGGAACCTCGTCCTAAGGTAGAGTATTCTTTTGACGAGAATGACACGGCAAGTATCTTCGATTGTTTACTCAAAAGCAATAAGATCCAGCTCCCAGACCCGAAGAAACCTGATGAAGTCGGTAAGACCGATCATCCTAAGTATTGTGTTTACCACCGATTCATTGGACATCCTACTAGAGCATGTTATGTGCTCAAGGGCAAGATTCAAGAGCTTGTTAATGCTGGAGTTGTTACTCTGCAACAAGATGAAAAGACTGTCACCGCCAATATGGTTTCAGTTCAGTTCGGTAACTTTCCCCCGCAGATGATACAGCATGGTGTCATTCCTATTCCGAAAACTACTCTTGAGATTGAAAATATTCCTTCTCCACCAAATGAAGGTCTTGTTCCTTTGTCTCTAGACAATAGCGAAGTTATATGGATTCACCCCGATCTTACTTCAGAGTTCGAGGATTCTTCTTCTTCCAAGAAGAAAAGTCGCTCCAAAGGCAAGACGAAGGTTTGTAACATGGTATCTTTTGATCCCATAGTTGACGAAGAAATTCTATTAGGCACCAGATCAGGAAAGCCCTATTTGAAGGATTACCCTGAAACTCAAGAGAATCCTACTTCTTCTCCTGAACCTACCTCAGCACAACCTGCTCTAGCTGAAGAGAATCCTGCTACACCTTCACCAGTTGTGATTCCTATTTCTCCCAAGCCAGTGAATGCTGATAAAGGCAAACAACAAGTCCGCTTTGATAAACCTTTGAAGAAATCGTTTCCTACAGGACTTGAGAAGCCTTACAACTTCGATATATTGGCTCAACTAGCCAATACCCCAGCAAAGTTGTCTATCTTTGAACTCTTGCGTCTTTCCAAAGAGACTCGAGAAACCCTCAGCGAAGCTCTTATGCAAGCAGAAGCTTGTCTAACCTTTCTCAAAAAGCCCGAAGCAGAATCAGTCTCTTGTAATAGTGTTCAGGAATTCATTCCGAACATAACTTTTACGCAAGATGACATGCTGATGGAAGACAACAGGCATGACCGTCCTCTTTACTATACAGGATATATCGATTCGATGAAAGTCGATCGTATTCTGATAGATCCAGGGTCTGCTCTTAGTATCATGCCGAAGACAATGCTCGATGCTTTGAAAATTCCTGTGCATAGTCTCTCCACTACAATCACTACCATCCTTAGATTCAATCAAGGAAAGAGTGAACCTTTGGGCAAGATTCGCCTAAAACTTCAAATTGGCAATCTTCGCACAAAAGTTACATTCTACATTATTGACAATTTTGGTTGTTCTTACAACGCTCTATTGGGGAGACCATTCTTACACGAGCACAATGTTGTTCCATCAACTCTTCATCAATGTTTCAAATATGTTGATGACAAAGGCGTTGTTCGTAAAGAGGTTGCGGATCTTTATCCCTTCAAAGGTGTTGAAGCATACTGCAACGACGCTCGGATGTATAAGGATGAATTTATGAAAATCGTGTTAGCATTAGACACTGAAGAAGAACAAGAAGCGACGCCTAAAGACACTCTTATCATACCTGTCAAAGGGCGAGTTTCACATCCTCAGTCTTCTAAACCATTGGCTATTCACTTGCCAGTACAAAAGAAGTCAGTTGATGCTGATCAAGATCAAAGGGAGCTCACCTCTTCTGAGCCACTTGTTATCGATTTACGTCGTAACAAGGACAAAAAGCAGCTCACTTCTTCTGAGTCAATTGTTGTTGATCTCACTCGCAACAAAGAAAAAAAGGAGCTCATTTCCTCTGAGCCACTTGTTATCGATCTCCGTCGTAACAAGCCTCCCTCACGTTCTTCTTCTCCACCTCTTGTAATTAACCTGACCAAGCCTGTTAAGGCCAAAGGTCCTGTTGTAAATACTGATGTACAAATCAATGAAAAAGCACCTATTTTCCAGTATACTGATATTATTTATCATACTAACTACTATTTAGATATGTTAGATAGCTTCCAATCAATTACAATGGGAGTTGTGCAATCTCTTCATACAGAAGTCTTACTCGAACACTCAGATGATTCATATTTTGTTGTCTCTTCTCGAAAGAGAGGTGAAAGTCCAATAATTTTTATTAAAGGACCAGAACAAAAATTCAGTTATACGGATGACAGTAAACTTAACGACACGGGGCGTATCCAACTTCATCGTTATAGTCAACAATCAAAAGACATCATTTGGAAAATGGGTTATGATTTCAAAAGTGGCTTCAATTACGGTAAGGGTAGACGAACTCCTATCCGTACAACTGTTCCGAAAGGAAAGTCAGACATGTACTATAGCAGGACTAAGAGAGGTCTCGGATATGCTTCTCCTCCATTATTATCCCCAGCAGTTTCCGACTCCGACAGTGAAGAACGCTCTAACTCATCTGATTCCAGATCTTGGGATTCTGATACTAGCATTGGTGAAGTCCATAGGTTGGTCGTATCATCTAACATGGTCTCCATTGAACTTCCAGAAGGCTATGACGAAGAGGTGGAAGAAAATCCTGAAACAGATCCTTGGGCTCAGCATATGGACAATCAGTGGGTACTTCGCTTTGAACAACGTGAACCACCTACTGAAGATCAATTAGTTCAAGTTGATGTAGGAGAAAGCAGCTCGCCTCGTCCAATCTTTATCAGCAAAAATCTTCCAGAGACAGACAAGGAAGAGTTGATTCTTCTTATTAAAGAATATATTGATGTCTTTGCCTGGAGTTATGAAGACATGCCGGGTTTAGATCCTAAGATTGCTACACATAAACTGAACATTTTGCCTAACGCAAAACCTGTTAAGCAGCAACAGCGACGCTTCAAACCAGAAATGATGGATGCGATCGATGATGAAGTCAAAAAGCTCATTGCTTGTGGCTTCATTCGAGAAGAACAACATCCTGATTGGGTAGCCAATGTCGTCCCAGTTCTTAAGAAAACTGGCAAAGTTCGAGTCTGTATTGACTTCCGGGATCTTAATGAAGTATGTCCAAAAGATGAATTTCCTCTTCCTATTACGGACGTCATGATCGACAATACCTGTGGGTTTGAACGAATATCTTTTATGGATGGATTCTCTGGATACAATCAAATCAAGATGCATCCTGAAGATGAAAAGCATACTTCTTTCCGCACTCCTCGTGGTGTTTATTGCTATACGGTGATGCCATTTGGTCTTAAGAACGCTGGTGCAACCTACCAACGGGCTATGAGTACTATCTTCAAAGATCATCTTCGCAAAACTGTTGAATGCTATGTTGACGATATTGCTGTCAAAAGTCGTCTAAAGGAAGATCACCTCCAAGACCTGAGAACTATCTTCAATCTCATACGCCAACATCAACTCAAAATGAATCCCACCAAGTCGTTCTTGGGTGTCTCTAGTGGCAAATTTCTCGGCTTCGTTATTACCTCTAAGGGTATACACGTAGATCCCGAGAAGATCAAAGCCATTCAAGAGATGCGTCCTCCACGCAACTTAAAAGAGCTACGAGGATTCCAAGGTCGACTTGCATACATCAGGCGATTCATTTCGAACTTGTCTGGACGTTGCAGACCATTCACTCAACTTATGAAGAAAGGTGTATCTTTCGTTTGGACTGAAGAATGTCAACAAGCATTCGATGATATCAAGCGATATCTCATGAACCCACCAGTCTTGGTGCCACCTATTTCTGGTATTCCGTTCTTAATGTATGTCCGTGCTATGGATCATTCATTGGGTGCCTTACTTGCCCAAAAGAACAAAGAAGGTCACGAACAGGCCATTTATTATCTTAGCCGTACTATGATTGGTGCTGAACACCGTTATAGTCCAGTTGAAAAAGAATGTTTGGCTCTCATGTTTGCTGTACAAAAGACGAGGCATTATATCATTGGTCAAACTATTCATGTTATATCTCGAGTTAACCCTCTTCGGGTACTTATGAAGAAACCAAGTACACTTAATTCTCGGTTGGCTACATGGGCAATCCTGCTAGCTCAATATGACATGGTGTATGTTCCACAGAAGTCTGTCAAAGGTCAAGCGCTGGCGGACTTTTTAGCGGCTCATCCTGTACCTGAGACATCTAAGCTCTATGACGAAATTCCAGATGAAACATTGGAAGTTAATATGATTTCTGAAGAATTTCCAACCTGGCGTTTATTCTTCGACGGTGCATCAAGGATCGGACCAAATGGTGCTGTTGTGGCAGGTGTTGGAGTGGTCCTCGTTTCTCCAGATGGATCAACTATCCAAAGAGCCTACTCTCTAGATGAACCTTGTTCTAATAATGTAGCAGAGTATAATGCTCTACTTATTGGCCTTCAGTTAGCTAAACAACTGAATGTTGAATATCTTGAAGTATACGGTGATTCTAAACTGGTTGTTAATCAGGTTAGAGGAACCTATGAAGTTCGTCATCAAGACTTAGTGTCTTATCATGAAGCGGCAATCAATTTAGCTATATCATTCAAAGATTTCTTCATTGACTATGTGCGGCGAGCTTGCAATACTGAAGCAGACGCTTTAGCCAATCTTGCAGCTGTCTTAGCTATCCCTATTAAAAGACAGCAGGTGGTAGTTATCTCCAACCGAGAACTGTTCTGTATTGAAAATAATCGTAATATTGAATTCAGCAATTTTGCTGAAGTTAATGTTATCGATGATGACTGGAGAACTCCTTTTATCGACTTCGTGGTACATGACATACTTCCCGAAGATCCTAAGGAGGCTACAAGTGTTCGTCGACGATCTCTCCGATTCTATTATAATCAAACTACCAAGACACTCTATCGGCGAACTTATGACGGTCTTCTTTTACGCTGTCTCGCTGGTGATGAAGCTAAACAAGTACTACGTGAAGCTCATAACGGTGTATGTGGAGCACATCAACCTGGTCCTAAGCTACAAGATCGCATTAGACGTATGGGTTACTACTGGCCCTCTATGGTATCGGATGCCATAGAGTATGCAAAGAAATGTCGAGCTTGTCAAATCCATGCAGACTTCATTCATCAACCATCAGAATTCTTACACCCGACGGCTGCTTCCTGGCCTTTTGAAGCTTGGGGTATGGACATCATAGGGCCTATTAACCCTCCTTCTTCTAGAGGACATCGGTTCATATTGGCAATAACTGATTACTTCTCCAAGTGGGCTGAAGCTATACCACTGACTGAGGTTAAGACTAGCAATGTCATCAACTTCGTTAAACACCACGTCATATATAGATTTGGTGTACCCCGAAGAATCATCCATGACAATGGACCTCAGTTCATCAGTCAGAAGTTCACTAGATTCTGTGATGATCACCGGATTAATAATGTCGCTTCGACAGCATACAATCCTGCCGCTAATGGTTTAGCTGAAGCTTTTAACAAAACCATCATTAAACTCCTCAAGAAGTTTGTATCTACTAACAAACGGAACTGGAGCGAGAAACTTGGCGAATGTCTTTGGGCTTATAGAACTACAGTCCGCAATCCCACAGGCTTTACACCTTTCTCTTTGGTGTATGGTTGTGAAGCTGTTCTTCCTTTAGAGCTGCAAATTCCTTCTTTAAGGATCGCTATTGCCAATGAGCTTACCACAGAAAATAATGATCTTCTTCGGCTTCAAGAGTTAGAAGCGTTGGATGAGAAGCGATTAATGGCTCAACAGCATATTGAGCTATATCAAGCCCGCATCTCAAAGACTTTCAATCTCAAAGTTAAAGTCAGAGCATTTCAACAAGGAGAACTTGTTCTAGCAGTCAGACGTCCTATGACTATGACTCATATAAGCAAAGGGAAATTCGATGTGAAATGGGAAGGTCCCTATGTTGTAAGCAAAGTCTTCTCAAATGGAGCTTATCAACTTTCAGAGCTTGATGGTCGAATTGCCATGATGCCTATCAATGGCAAATTTCTTAAGAAGTATTTTGTATAAATGTAAATGCTTGTAAAATCGTCAAACAGGATCAAGTTCATAAATAAAATGCAAATTTTATTTCATTAAATGATAGTACATAATATTAAAGGTCATTATCATCTTTCTTTACATTGGGACGAGGGCCACTGCCGTCCTTTTCGAAGACATGATCAGCAAAAGAGCTAAAACCTCCTTGCTGGAACCCACGAGGAATTTGCAGGCGGCCATCCTCATGGCTTCTTCTTCTTCAGTCCTTCCTGGTTCGAGCAGGAAGTCCAAGATATCCCGTGGCGGCTGGGGCGCAGACGGACCTTCGCCCGCTTCTGCCTCCTTCGGCTGGATTGGATCGGCAGGGCGCTCTTCAGTGCTCTTCTCAACCTTCGGGGCGATCTCGGCCTTCTTAGATGCTTCTCCGGACGACATTTTTATGTTGAAAAGCAGAAGTGTTCATTCCTGTCAGATTTCTGCTATATTTATAGACAGAAGTTCTTCAAATAACGAAGTGACGGTTCATCCGTTCATTTATCACATTCATCAGACGGTTCATCCGTTCATTAATGCCTGACGGTTCATCCGTTCATTTATCACATTCATCAGACGGTTCATCCGTTCATTAATACCCGACGGTTCATCCGTTCATTTATCATATTCATTTGACGGGTTCATCCGTTCATTTATCATATTTAACCGACGGTTCATCCGTTCATTACTATCACCTGACGGTTCACCCGTTCATTTCACCTGATGGTTTATCCATTCATTTCCATTTAATGGCTTACCCATTCATCACCACTTAACGGTTCACCCGTTCATTGTCATTCATCATTTGACGGTCTTCCCGTTCATTCATTTCACAAACATTGACGGTTCATCATCGTTCATTATCTATATCAGCAACTGGTTGTTTTCGACTAAGTTGTCAAGTCGAAGTAATAATATTCAATATATTCTGCCATGTCCATATTACCTCTGAGCAGATATAATGAATATAATTATTTTCTACAAAAATATCAAAAAAAAATATATCATGTCTTGCACCTTTGAATATATTTTCTATCTCTATTATTTATATCTAATAAGATATGCAATAAATAATGGAGCCACAACAAAAAAATGTCTTTTATTTATGGAAATATGAGACATTACAAAAAATATTTCCATAGCAGCAAAAGCAAAGATACAAAAAAAGTTCTAATCAAGAAGGAGGAATAATTAAATTGTCGATTTGCTGCTTCAATGTCTGCAGCTCTTCTTCGTGACTAGTTGTTACTCTCATTCTTGCTTCCTCCATCCCATTTTCTTCATCAAAGATAGGCATATCTACTGTCCTGCGGGTAATTTCAGCACTATGAGTCTCATCATACTCATTTTTCTCCTGAATTAGGGTATTGAGTTGTTCAATCATAAATTGTTGATTGGCAGTTTCTTCTTCAAATTCCTTCTGAAGGCGAATAATTTCCGCTTTCAATTCAGCAAGCCTCTGTCCTTTGTTCTCAACTGCCAAAGTAACTGATTCTATCTTTGAGTTGAATTCAGCTGACTTTGCAGAATGAGCTTCTAAAAGGTTCTGAAGGTTTATCCTTTCCATATCAGCTTCTTGGGCTAGTCGTTCATATTCAGCTTGCACCAGAGAGTCTATATTCTTCTTCTTGAGCTCTTTATATTTCCTTATGGATACTTCCAACTCATCTAATATATGTTCAAGAAGAACGGCTTGGGCTTCGTCTCCTTGGCCTCTTATGGCTTTTATCAGGAAAGAAGTGGGGTCCCTAACCATAATGAAGTTAGCTCCTTCCTTCTCTATCATTTTACGGACAAGAGATCCCAATGACTCAAAGAAACATCTGGTAAAAGATTGGACAACTTGCTGATTGATGGCTATGGTTCCAGGAGTCGAAGCTACCCCTGTTGAGGATGGAGTATTCGGTTGCTCAAACCTTTGCTGCTGAATGATGGGCTCTTTAAATAAAGGAGCCAAAGTAGAGCTGGTTGCTCCTCCTGCTTGTTCTTCTGCAAAAAGTAAAATTATTATTTTACTAATTTGCCAATAAATAAAAAGATCAAATAAAAACAGTCTTACCTTGATTTGATCTATCAACAACTGCATCTCCTGCTGGAATAGACTCCCGTTGAACGGAAGTAGCTTCAATTGCGACAGCTTGGCTGCTGCCCGCTTCAGAGCCGCAAGATAAGTGATGGCTACTACTAACAACCACCGTCGGAATAGGCACCATTGCCAGGTCCATCGGAGGTGTTGGTAGAGTATCAAGATCTGCAAGAACTACAAATGAAGATATTAGATATCAATCTATTTTAAAGAAAGAAGATTGTTAAATCTTGTTTTATATACCTTGGGGTTCGGTGGCGGGATTTTCTTGCTGAACATCTTCACCAGCCGCTTCTTCAGGAGATATTTCTATCTCGACGTCTTCATCTGGGTTAACAACCTTTTCTACGGACGCTTCTACTTCAATATCCTTTTTAGGATCAGAAGCATCATCGTCGGTATCAAGAGATATGTGTTCTTCGTTGTCCCCTTCAGGATTCTGTATATACTCATCAACATTTCCAGATGAAGAGCTTTCTTCTTCCTTATCTTCTTCTTCTTCTTGGGCTGCATTCCCACTATCAGTTGCGGTTAGATCCTCCTGCAAGCTATAACAATCGGCCAAAGCTGCTATCATTTCATGCTCTTCTTCTTCACGAAGAGTCTTAGGAGTAGGAGGAAGCTGAGTTGTTTCCGCGACGGGTGAAAGAGGTTGTGTAATATTTTGCTCATCTTCAATGATGTTTTCTCTGAATGTTTCAACTTCAGTTCTGGGGTCAAGATCTCCCCTCTGTTCAGTTTCTTCAAGGGTTTTACTCCCTGATTCAGAAACAGTGGTGGGAGATGGCATTATAAATCCTGCTGCAGCATCTACTGAAATCAGGAGTTGTTTGGAAGAAGAGGCTTCTAAATTTCTTCTGGTAACCAACTTCTTCTTCTTTCTGTGTAGAGGTCTATCGGGACTCTCTACATTTATTGGTGCTATTTGCTTATGTACAGAAGTTGGTGTTGTAGCAACTTCCTGAGTTGTCTCGGCTAGCTGCCGAGATTGGGATCTTGTAGTCACTTTATCAGAAGAATGCTCCAAGACCAATTTCTTCTTTGCTGCAGGAGCAGGAGGCTCCTCTCTTCTTCTTTTCTTGGCAGGAGACTTTCCCACTCTTAGAGAGATCCGCATTGCTGCGTTTATCTCTTGTTGGAACATCATTTCTCTTGAAGTTTCTAAGGGTTCATCCGCCGGTTCGTTTGCCTCATCATTGGCAGGGATTGATAAAGCTATCCTCCCTTTCCTCAATCTTATCGCAGAAGCAAAACTATCGGCGAGGTTAAAGTTCTCGGCAAAAGTATTTGCAGATGTGTAGAATACCGAGTATGTAAAGAGCATCCGAGGCCCTTGAGGAGTGCTCTTTGGTGGCATAGAGAAGGTAGCCTTTGTGTCACGGGCATTGTAGTAGGCCCAAGCTCGGGCCCCGTCAATCAAGAAGCCCTTGCCCTGAAGGCAGGTGATTGCGTTCCCTACGTGGAACTGATCATACCCAAATTGTCTAGCAAAACGGCTAGGGAGGTATGGTTCCAAAAAGCATTCTTCTTCAAAGCGGTATACTAAATGAGATGGTCGAATTGTCTTCAACCATTCAAAGGCCACACGGTTTAAGGGCTGCAGTTTTGAATCTACCATGTTGGGTGGCATTTGGTCATGACCGGCCGGGAGAGGGGCGCAACAGAAGTTCCATTCTCTGTTCAAATTTAAAACAAATCTGCACTCACTCAGAGAGGTGTACTTCCATTTACCCTGAGAATATCTGTGCAAGAAGCTGCCATCTACTGGTCCCATACCAGGGTCCATTAAAGTTGGATAGTGGAGGAGTAACCATCCAAAGAGATAAGTGTACGGCATTTCGAGACGGGGGAATTCTTTCTCTCCCTTTGCCTTTAGCATCGAGTCAACATACAAGCGAAGACTCGCATTCAATCTGCAGGTCATTGCCGATAACAAGTCAACCTTATAATCGAAGACTAACTTGACGGCAGCAAAAAGTACATCGCGATGAAAACGGTCCACTGCACTAGATCCTGGGACCACGAATCGTCTGAGCCAGTGTGTCAGAAACCCTGCTAACTGGGCTTCTTTGGACATGGGTCTGTAACCCATTCTCAAAAAACTTTCCAAAATGTCACCTTTCTTTAAAGGTGGACATTGATAATCATCCTTCATTTCCTTATCATAATGTTTACTTTCTTCCATCATCTTCATGACTTCCGTGTTAATCAGGGGTTTGAAAAAATGAGGGTAACATTTGTCATTTTCCTTGGTTTTCTTCTCTTCAATATGATTTAAGAATAAATATGGCAACCACTTCGAAGAATAGCAAGTGTTGGCCGTAGCACTCTTATAGTACAAAGAGCAAATTTTGTAATGGCATAGCAGTTCTTCAAACACTGCTACCATTTCTGCATTTTCTTTTCTGAGTTTCTCTAACTCGTCATTTGTGGGAACAAACTCCTCATATGGAGCATCCGCCATGGGCAAGTATGAGATGTATTTCATCTCGTGGAGTGCAAACCCCATCTCTCCACCCGGGGTCATGAAGGTTCCTGTTCTGTAATTGTATCGCTCAGCCAAGGCCAAAAACATTTGAGGGTTAGGAGCAAACCCGTATACAGTGGCATGCACTGCTTGAAACAGGTTAATTTGTTGAAGTTTATCTTGGAAGGTTGTCAGAACCCAATTTGCAATGCAATTCCATCGTTTGTAATCTGGATTCACTAATCCAGTCATCCTGATATCCTGTTCAGGGTATCTTCCTTCTTCCTTCGCAAATTCATTTGCGAATATAGGGGTTCTGACGGGCATCAGCATAGATGAGTTTTCCGGTGGGATGCAGCTGGGTCTCAAACCTCTCAACATAACACTGTATCTGTCAGAAGAGCTGTAAAACATATCTTTCCCGTTAACCTTCTTTACAAAAATCTTCCCTGCACGAGCATCCTGGAGAAGGGTGATGTTCCAATCCATTTTCCGTGGGTAGCTCGCATGAGCGTACCGTGACAAAGGAAGGCATCGAGCAATTTTAGGAATGAAGAATGATCTGTCTTCCCGGTGGACTACCATCTCCTCCATCATTGGCCTAGGCTGGGAGACTTTTTCAAAGGCATCACCAAACAAGAATAAGGGTTTCTTGTGGATAACAGCATCTGCTGATTCCAGAGGCTGTCCATTCATCAGACACATTAAAGTTTCGTTGTCCTGAGAAATCAATATTGCCTGACGAGAAGTCGGCAGATCGTATTGAGGATAATGGACGTGAGACAAATCTTCTTTATATTCAGATTCAGACAAAGTTCCCACAAAATGTTCATAGTTTGGATCTTCATTGGTTTCAACTGCATCAAAGACAGATAAAGATCAGTACAAATCAAAAAACTCTATTTTTTCAGACAAGCAAAACAGAAGAGTACACAATCCTCAGATTGCGCTAACATGGATTGCGCAAGATTAGTTTGCGCATCATAATAGGGTGCGCAAACCAATCGATTGCGCTGACATTCAGCGCAAATCAATTGATTGCGCTGACTTTCTGTCAGCGCAATTCGATAGATTGCGCAGGATTACAGTTTTCATAAAAATGAAGATTGACTATTTATGCAACCAAAAATCCTAAAAAGGATGGCGCAAGATGAACTCATCTCTAAAAAGAAATGAGTTTCGAAGATCAAAGGAAGTCAAAACACCATAAAAAGGGTTTTCGATCGGTTAAACAACCTCTCAGAGCGGGCAGCGCAGCTTCGTGACGAGAGGCTCGTCGCGCAGTCCTGGATGAAGACTCGGCCGGAGCTTTGCCTTTCGCGACGGCGGCGGCGGTGGAGGATCGTCGGGGGGCCATTGTTTGTCGAAGAAGGAGGACAGCAAGGGTTCGGGGGAATTTCTCTCAAAAGATCAACGGATGCAAAGTAAAAATGAAAGTGAAAAGAGGCTATTTATAGCTTTCGAAATACGAAACGGCTGCCATGGATTGCGCCTGAAATTGGGGGCACTTTGCTTTGCGCAGACAGCTCATCATCATGCGCAACTTGATTCAAAAATGCAAAAATTCAAAGTATTTCGAAATTTTGAATCAAATCAACTTTCGAAAACTTTGAAGGGGGTCTTGTAGGTCCTAAAAAATCAAGTTGCATCAATCAACAAAGTCAAGAAATCAAGAAACCCATCATTTTGATGAATTGCGCAGACAACAGATTGCGCAGCAATCCGATTGCGCACACTGCTTTGCGCACACAACCGATTGCGCAAGTTGACGTGGCAGAAGTCATCATTACTAAATCAAATCAAATCTTTTCTGACAACTGACAGCGCGAATAACAAGGAGTCTGTTCGTTTCTTGCGCCGCACAGTGCTCGAGGGCGGCTGACAGCTGGCAGCGCAAACCAATGCTGCGCAGTTTGAGTCTGCACAAATCATGTATGCGCAATTCAACTCTGCGCACTTTATCAAATATAACTGTTAAGTTACACGTGGCATTCATGCCATCGATTGTTCATTACGTGGCAATTGTTCATGCACGATCATGCGCAAATCATGCCATGTGTCCATGATAGTCGGCCCACGATCCAGTAACTATCTGCGCAAATCAATGTTGCGCAAACCAATGCTGCGCAAATCATCCTGCGCAGTCCAAAATAACTGAAAATTAGTTATTTCTAGAACTCTATAAATAGAGTTTCAAGTCTTCATTTCAAGGGGGATCAAGATCAGAAATCAGAAATTAGAGAGTTCAGGAGTTCTTGCTAAAGTGCTGCTGCATTCTTCCGAGACTTTTGTCTTCAACTTCCGAGGCTTTCGCCTTCAGTTTTCTGAGTTGTTTTCAACTTCAGAGGCTTCGTCTTCAAAAGTTCACATCGTCCAAGGGATAAAGCAATCGTCACCGAGATTGGATTCCTACAGTTGTAATTTTCCCAGAATTCTTGTAATCTTTATTACAGTTTGTATCAATAAAGTTCTATACTTTTGTTTTTGCAAACATCGCTGGGCGGCAGTCATAGGTAATTTCCCTCTCTCTATCACCCTCTCTATGTTGGTAGTTTCCTAGGTGATTTGTGGTGGTTGACGGAGTGGATAGAGGAGGAGCGGGGTGACTATAGTGGTGGTGTTTGTGGGTCGGTGGTGGCAGGGTGGCGGTGGCAATGTTGGTAGCCGTGATAGTGGTCAGGGACATGCATGGGGAATCAGGTGTGTGCGACTAGGCGAGGGAATCGGGTGCCGGAGCGGTATTTGGTGGCCGGCCGGGCTAGGCGGTGGTGGCCACATGGTAATATTGGTGGTGGTGTTGCTGTGGAGTTCTGGAATGTGGGGTCGACAGTGTAGCAGGTTGGCAGAGAATGGAGGAGTCGGGAGATGGCCGGGGTGCTGGTGGTGACGGGGACTATTGGTCGGAAATTGGTGGATGGGGCTGGATAGTAGGAAGAGTGATGGATGGCCGGGAGGAGACGGGGGTGGCGGAGCATGACGACGGCCGGCAGGCCGAGGCAGAAGATGGGTTGGCAGCATTGGGAATGGCGGCTGTTGGATTTAGGGATTTTGGGGTTCCATGTAAACATTCGAGAGTTCCCAATATATATAGGGTAGTGGAAAACCCTAAGGACAAGATGTAAATGTAATAGGTAGGAAAATTAGTGGAAAACTAACTACTAACCTTGATACTAACTGCTAACAACTAGTTAATAATTACTCGCTAATTACCAATTAACTAGTAACTACCACGAAAGAAAAATAATTTACAAATCGTTATAAACTTAGGATTAAAATAAAATAATAATAAGTATTTTTTATACATTATTTTTTGATAAATATTTTCTTCATATAAAAGCAATATTCCTAACTTATATAAATTCAAGAAAGTGAGAAGCAAATTTAATTTGGATAAAATTTTGCATAAAATAGTTTTACAAAACTAATGCCCTAACAACCCGAATTAGTACTGATAGCAAATTACGATCGAAAGTATATTTCATATAAAAAATTGACGATTTCAGGGATTCAGAAAAATACAAAAATACAAAATTTTGGAAAAATTCCCGAATTCGGTTAACGGAGGTTACAATGGTTATGTACGGACGACGTCGGATCACTGTACATTTATCAGGTACTTTGTTGTGGATGATTTCATTATTTTATTGCGTTATGTTGATTATATGCTACCAGTAGGTCAGAATGCCACTAGGATAGCGGAGTTGAAGCACCAACTGGGCGTGGCCTTCTCTATGAAGGATTTGGATGCAGCTAAGACTATTCTTGGGATGGAGATCTGCCGAAAGAGAGTCCAAGCTACTATACTCATCCCAAAAGAAGTATATTTGCCGGTTACTACAATATTTCGGGATGAACGGGCCGAAGAAAGTAAGTAACCCCCTTGCATCTCACTTTAAGTTCACTGATGAGTTGTGTCCATCTACCGAGGACGAGAAGGAAGATATCGAGCTAGTTCCATATGCTTTAGCTGTGGGAAGTCGGAAGTCTCATTTATGCTGTGGTGTATACTATGCAAGACATCGCTCGTAGTTGGCATAGTTTGAAGGTATTTTTCCAATTCTGGAAGGGTAAATTGGAATGTAGTCAAGTAGATCCTATGATACCTTTAGGGCACTGCCGACTGAAGAATTTCTTTAGGTAGTGACTGTAGAAGCATGGAATTTCATGCGCCCTAAAAGAAAAAAGTACAAAATAGATGCATCCCTACGGGCTACAAGCAGTGTATGCCGGACGTCATAATCAAGTTGATGTATCCCAAAAATAGCAGAAAACATAAGTACAGAAAAAAGAAAGATTTTCATTAATTGAAAATCTATTACACAAAGAAGATTTTCATTTACATTGGAAATCTATTACATAGAAAAGTCTATTACAAGAAAACCCTACTCTAAGTTATTCAAAAAAGGGTGCAACACTTCTGCTATGAATATGAGCTGTTGGCAGCGTAGGCGTATCACTTTGGTCATATATTGGCAGCAGGTGCGCCACTTAACATTGTCTTCTGCCATAGGGATGAGCCTCTAGCAGCAGGCGCAAGCGACGTAAGCGCACCACTTAACCTTGTCTTTGTCATGCCACAATCCCATAATACGTAGGACTTGGTACGTAAACATGTTAGTCGTATAAAATATAAGTAAGCTATAAATGCAGTATAATCATGGCTAATTAATCTCATCCACAAAATAAGGAAATAATGATATTATAAAACAAATATGTATTGTCATTGTACAAGTTGTTGGGTGGAGACAAATCTACCACCTATATGAAATTAGAAAGAAGAAAATAGAAAAAAAAATAGGAAGATAAGCAGCAAGCGTGATCCAAGTGCATGTCTTTTTTGATAGGAAGGAGAAGATCACGATCCTGGCAAAAACTCCTACAGAAGTTCAAGAAAACACAAACACCTGGAAAGATCACCAGGTCCTCAGAGGGACGTAGCAAGACACATATAAACAAGCCTATTGTAATAGTAATTAACATGCATGAAAAGGCAGAAAAGTAAAACATGTAATAATCAATAAAGACATCTCAATATCGTAACGCCATGGGATGTTTCTGATCTCGAGACAAAAGATAAGTCTCTACTACCATAATGCCATGGGACACTCTCGGTCCTAAAAAGGGAATAACAAGTCAATACTGAATCTCTATACCATAACACCATGGGATGCTCCCAGTCCTAGAGATAAGAAAGGCCAATGTCTAACAATTGAGCACATCTACAGGTCAAGTCAAGTCAAACTCAAGGGTGAAGGTAGAAGACTAATCAGTAACGTCACAATATTCACATGAAACAAACAGTGACATATGAATAACATATAAGAAACGTGCATGCAAAGTAAGAAAAATAGCAACAAGATGAACATAAGCAGCAAATAGTCAAATATGACTGAAAAGAAATAGAAGTATAGAAATACATGATAATAAACTGTACGATGCGGCAAGGTATACTTGCTTGGTGTGGTATGATGATCATGATGACGCAGAATTGACTTTGGTGTTATAATATTGCAAGATGGCCTCCGATGATGGGACAGACTGTTTCACCGAGTCCAGGACAGTCCAATTAGCTAGGGTCGACATAAGGAAGTACAAAATTTACAAGCGATGGGGAATACGATTATTCGTGTTCAGTGATGATAATCGAAGAGAATTTGAGTAAAATAGATACTTATAATACTTTAGAAAGATATTTATAATACTTGAAAACTCTATTTTTTTGTCCCAAAATATTTTAGATAAATACATACTTGAAAATAAGCTTTAATATAGAAACTACCCCTTTTATTAGTTAAATAATTTTAGAAAAATACTTTGAAAATCTAGGAACATCATTTTTAGAGAAAAAAACTATAATTTAATTAGGTAGAAAAATATTACAATAATATTTTTTTGGTCAAAACCTTATTTTAATACCACCAAATAATATAAATATACATTGGCCCAAAATAAAATTTAAACTTTTAATATTAATTTCTGGAATTCTTTATGCTATAGATCATCATGTCTGCTTTTTGAAACATCTAACGGATCGCAAAACCGAGTTAGGGATCTCCCAAAATATCAAAAATAGTGCGATGCGTCGATTTTCGAACAACTGGCACTCAAATAATTTTACAGAAAAATATATTATAGATTTTCTAAAATAAATTATAGATTATCGAAGCTAACCTCAATATGGAGTCTGGAGTTGGGAGTTATGGCTCTTCAAAGTTGCTACAACAGAGGCTGATTTTTATTAGGGTATTTTAGACCAAAAAGAGAGGAATTTTGATAGTGGAAAGACACCTGGGGTCGGACCTGAAGCCAAAACATGCTGACACGAAGAGGGTTTACACCGACACGGTGCACACACAATAGTGGTGGAAAATTTTCTGGAGAAAATTTGTGGAGAAAAATAATAGAAATGCTCCCCTATAAATAGGGTGGAGGAATTCTAATTAGATAAGGATTATGAACGATTTAAATCCCACTTGATAAATCTCACATTAATTTAAATCTATCTAAAACCATTTCAAGAAAATCTAATCCAAATTTAGAACTAGATAAATCTCATCTTTAATTTAAAACTATTTAAAATCTTATCCAATAAAATCTACTCCAAATTTAGATTACAACAAATAAATTTAAAATATATTTTTATAAATGAAAAATAGTTTAAAATAATTTAAACTTCTTTAAAATAATTCCAAATTTTTTTCTAACAACAAACTTTTACAAAATATACATAAATTTATTTTCATGTATATCGCACGTAAATAGTACAAATTATTTACCTAAATATTACTTTCAAAATTAGTACCTATGCTTGTATATCAACTAAAAATTATTTTTATAATAATAAAAATAAGTTTGGCAAATTCGGGACGACATATTTATATTCGAACAAATATAGAAAATATTTACCTTATATTATATCGAAACAAAATAGTTAATTATATATTTATGAAAAATCTAATAATAAAACTTTTGTAGAAATATAATTAAATACTTCGTATATACGTATTTGTACTCGTCGTATAAATTCCAAAATAAAAATAAATAAAAATCTATTGTAAAATTTAGGATATTTATAATCTACCCAACTTACAAGAATTTTGTCCTCGAAATTAAGAAATAAGTAGGGTAGGGAGGGTTGAGAAGATAGATGGATTTTCTTATTACGATAACGCGATGGAGATAGAATGACGTATAACAAAAATGAGTAATTTTGAATAACTAGAAAAATAAAATGGAATAGTTTAGAAGACGATTGCATACTTGATATCCCAATTAGTGTCTAAATTCAATAACCATTAACATCAAAATGTGCAACTTCTAAATAGGTAACTTTCTAAATCTTTCAATAATGCTCACTAGTCCTCGAAGGTTTTAACATAGGTTATATCACATGATACCCCTTAATCGCAAAAGATAACAGTAGAATCGAAATGTAAAGCGGTATACTCTAGATGGGGGTGAATAGAGTAGGCAGAGAAATATTGTCTATTAAAAATTGTTAGTAGCAAGATCACAGAAATATATCACTGATATGAGAAAATAAAAGTAAAGTACAAGGAGCAAATGCAAACACGATGATATACTGGTCTCCTTCCTGTGAGGACTAATCCAGTCGAGAGAACTCTAGCTCCCGGGTGAAATCCACTATGGAAAACCACAAGTTTTATACGAAGTCCTTGCAACTTGTATAAACGCGAGCTTTGATCTGAAGCGCTTGCCCAATTTTAATTGTGAAGTGTCTCACTTCTATCAATCCTCTTGTTTACAATCACTCTGAACTTCTAGACCACACAGCACTGGCAAATTTACTAGCAGATTATAACTTGCTTGGGATTTGAAAATGAAATCTTAGAAGGCTTTGGAAGATCGTAGTAAGCATAGAGAGAAAAAATAAGAAAGTGAATTGGTGTGTTGAAATGGTAGACATTCTTCTTTATTTATAGGATTTCTAAAGGAAGAATTCAAGCAAAATTCAGACAAAATTCAGACAGAAATCTATGAGAGAATCTCAGCAAATAGCCGTTGCATCCGTAACTGCGGAAAGACTGAGTTTAAAATCAAACTTTCCACTAACCAAATTTGGTTGGTCCAGAATGATTTGGGTTTTGGGTTTGTAACTCATGTTTTGGGCTTTTGAAGCTTTTCAAGCAGTTAGAAATTAAGTTTTTGGTTTTGGACTAGTTTTTAAAATGAATGGGTATTTTTGAAAACGTTTCTTGGGTATCCTATTTACCAGTACGACTCGGTTTATATTGTATTTCTAGACTCAGTAAAATATGAAAATACTTTTATAATTGTTAATTAAAAATATAGATGTAATGGCAAACACGGCTCCAAGTCTTGAACAGTAGTAGGCATAATCTGGAGCAGTTCGTTAAAGTACCCTTTATATCGAGACTAGGTTTTACCAGTTATTAAATCCCGGTTCGACCATGACCAATAGGCCAACAATAACTACCTAATAATGCAATAAAGTTCATAGGCAGTTTATGATCTACAGCAGTAGCTAAGAGATTATGCTAAGTATAAGTGCATACCAAAAGAGACAATAAATATGAAAATGAAAATGCATAATAATAATAGAAGAGTTTGAAATAATTAACTCAGCATCTCAAACAGTCACAGAAGTACATAAAAGAAAATAATACTATCTTAGAATGTAGGAACATTTTCAAGAACACATAGACATAAACAGAGTCTAATAAGATAAAATATAGACAAATAGAGTAACATCTAGATCAAGTCCTCATCATCGTCAACACGATCAGCATCAGCAACATGTCTAGAAGGACCAGCCCCAGAAGTGCCAGCTCCATGAGATGGATATGGAGTAGCACCAGAACCACGGTACCAATCATAGGCATTACTAGGGTTGAAGTAGTAATAAACGACCTCATCATCATAGAGGTAGCCAGAATAGTAGGATCTCATGGAAGAGAACTGACATTCTGACCAGTCTGAGCGAAACACAGATCCGCAAAAGAATTTGCAAGTGCCTGAAACCGACTGGCAACACAGAACTCTTGTTCCCTCAATGTCTCGGTCATAAACGCTCGCAAAGAGTGTGCTCATCCAGCTGAGCACGCCGCATATCATTCAAATGCTGATGGAGACCCTCAAATGACATAGGATAAGTCTGAGGTGGAGGAGGTGGTACAGTGGAAGGAGCAGGAGGGACAGATGCACTACGATAAGAGAGATGCAGATGCTTGGGCTCAGAGTTATAAGCACAAGAGGACAAGTCAATCTCGAAATGCCAGAAGATTATAGGAAGGATCATCGAGTAGAGAAGATTCTTGTTCCTTTCGTGACACCTAGCCATCATCTAGATAATCGTCTTAGGGACGAAAAAGGGAATCCCATTACGAATGTGATAGAGACCAGACATTTCAAGACTAGTTACATCATTTTTTGAGGTAGATTTTGGTAGCATAGTGGAATAAACAATCCAATGTGACTCATAGAAGAACAAGTTCAAGTGTATAGTTTTGAACTTGCCGGGACGGACGGGATCAGGAGCACAAAGATGAGTCTTAAAGTTGTGTCATTTGGAAATTCAAAATCAGTGATATTGATAAGCGGCATACCTACGTTTGGAAGTGTAGCACCCACTTTTTGAAATAAGGGTATTTTAGTCATTTAAGTCATTTTAGTCATTTTGTGATTTTCTAGATATTATTGACTTGTGTTTGTTTTAGCCTTTGGTCGGACTTTAGAAAACCCACATTAGAGACTAACCATGACCTATGATGAGCATCTAGCTAATTAGATTTTATTTTAGGTTTGGTTTAATTTAGAAAGCCATTTGACTATTTTTAGGCTATTTAATTAATTGGCCTTTTAGCCTTTTGTTAATTGAGCTTAAACTCAACTTAAATAGAGGAGTAGGACCCATGAACCAACCCTAACCCTAATAGGACTCCTATGGCCGGCCAAAACAGGAAACTCCCATATCCTATATAAGCATTGCATTGGTATGGACACCCCCTTTACAAAACCCTAGTTTCTAGCCCTCCAAAACCCTAACTTTTTCATCCGACCTCCGTTTCACCTCAAACAAAGTGCGTTGTGATCGTGGGAAGAAGAAGAATTTGCTGGAGCATTAGCAAGGAGTTGGAGGCGTTTGCTCGGTGGAAACTGGTCGTCTTATCGATCGAGGAGTCAGTTTCTTGATTTTTTAACTCGCAATAGGTAAACACCTAAACTCTATAGTTTCTTCTGATTTTTCTTCATAGTAGCATGCATCTAGGTACCCTAGACCCACCCATGAAGTTTGGTTAAGTTTCGTATCCGTTTGATAGGTGTTTCGAACACGTATCGGATTAGGTTTAAGGGTGTTCGATAAAATTCCTCTTAGATTTCGATTATGTTATTTTTGTAATCTAATTCCACAAAATTATAGCCCTATAGGTGAGGATTCCTAAACCCTAGGTTCTTGGTTGAATCGACACGATTTCGTGTCCAAAACAGGACACGCACGCACAGTACGAGGACCGCGCGCGTGTCCTGCTGCTGTTGTGTCCGTTCTCAGTGGACACGGCGATTCAACTTGAGATTTTTGGTCAGTAGCTAGGCTCCATGACTGATAGCATGCTCGTACATTTTTGTAGGATTTCGTGGAGTATCGAGGGAGTAATCGAGACGGCATTGATCGCGGCCTGTCGCGCGCGCGTGAGAACGCGCGTCCGATACGCACTTCGTGCGACTCGGACACGTGGCGAGGGTCCAGTACAGGCACGTGGACGTGTAGCCCTATAGTTGGGCTACGTGTACGAGCAACCACGTGTCCTACCTTGCTCCGTGTCGAGACCTAGATCGTGTGACACGCGTGCACGAGAACTAGTTTCAGTTTTGGTTCATTAGTGTTTAGGACACTTCGTGTCCTATTTTCTTGGACACGATTGCACCTACACCTCATGTTTAGACCCATGACACATTACCAACCTTTGGGTTCGAGTATTAATAGGTTTTTCGATATTTTAGGTTATAGATAGTTTTTGTGTTTTAGAGTATCGGGCAGTTTGAAATTCCAGTTTTCTTTTGATCAGAGATTGAATTATTCCTTCTAGTTCGATGTTTAATCCTATACACTTTCGACTTGTAGATCACAATACCATATCTAGGTATATACCCATTAGGTTGTAGCATCGAGGGTTTGAGTTCGAGGGTTGTGTTTTAAGTATCAGACTTCTTGAAATTCCTTTTTCCTGTTTTTAGTTATTCTTTCCTGTTCAGTTTCTTTGGTTTCAGATTTCATAAATCTTTGATGTGAAATCATGTAGACACAACCCACAGATCCTTTTTGACCTATATAAGAGTTTACTTGCTAGTTACAATGGGTTAAGACCATGATAGAATTTTGGGTTGACACTTAGTATAGAGTCTTCCTTAACAGTTCAGATTTTTGATGTTCGAAATTGAATCTCTGTTACATATTCAGATTCATGCTCATTACTGTACAAACTGAAACCTACAGGATCCTATTGACCCTATATAAGTGATTACCTAGTGGTTTGCACCTTGGAATAGGTTGAAATCAAATTTGTGTATTGGTGGGTATCAAGGTAAGTTCAGTGTTCAGTTTCAGTTTCAATCTCTTGTTGATAGGTTTGGTTAGTTTGATTAATTCCTACAAAAACCAAACATTCAGGCCCTAATTTAACCTGTATATGAGATACCATATTAGTTTGTTAATAGGAGAGGGCTGGGATCGATTTGGGTTAGCCATGGGTATTGGGTTTTATTAGATTTCCAATTTTTCAGTTTCCTTTTACTGTTGGATATATTTGGTTCTGTCCAGTTCAGTTTTCAGTTCCTGTTTTAGCTCATTAATTGATTTGTTCCACCAAATTTTCGAATGTATACATATTATATAAACCCAGCCATTCAGGTCCTATAGAACCTATGTAGGAGATTCTTTCTAGTTACAAAGAAATAGGGCTGTGGTCGAGATTGGTTAGCGGTAGACTGTCATTGCAATGACAGGAAACTGATTTATGTATCAGGTTTTAGAAACCAGTCTTGTTTCAGTTGAGTGTTGATGTGGTTGTTCAGTTAGATATAAACCAGAACACACACACCCTTTGCAAACCCTTAGACCTAGTTAAGAGATACTTATTAGTTTACTTGATAGGAGAAAGCTGTGTTTGAGTTGGGTAGCTATAGGCACTTGGGTAGAGATTTATATAGGGTATCAAGATGTATAGGTTATGCCTATAGCTGATTTAGGATTTGATTTTAGGATGCCAAGTTAAGTAGTTCAGTTGATAGTTAGATAAGTTTTGGTTAGTCCAATTTGTGATACCAAGTTAGTTAGGATTTGTGATGTCAAGTGTCAAGTTTAGCCTATTGATTAGTTTAGGAGTTGTTGAAGGGTAGGATGGATCCTAATTTTAAAAGTTGGTAGGATTTTGGTATTAGGGTGCATTGGTAATTGATATGTAGGACTTATAGACTAGTTGACCCAAGGTTGACTTTGACTTAGATTGCCCCAAATCATGTAGAATTTGCATTGAAGACTTTCCTTATGATATTTTAGACTGTATTATGACATGTGGTTGTTTTAAATAGGATCGTATTACTCCAGTCTAGTCACTTTTCATCATCAACAGTTCGGATTGCCAGGCGAGTACATTCTCTGATCTTTTCATGCTTCTTTGGATATGTACTCTTGTTATAGACTAGTATACTTGATGCTGACACGACGTTCACACGGATCGGTACCCTATGGATCTTTCATGTGATGTTATCCCCTCGGATACATCGAGTATGTCATGTTTCATGTACTTTATCATGTTCATCATGTACTCCATGTATTCACTTTTATCCATGTGCACTCATATGTTATTCATGTACACTCATGACCATATGAGCTCTATGTATGCAGTAGTTGTTATCCATGTGCAATAACATAACATGCTTCGATCCTTGTGTATTGGTTGGGGGCAGGGAGAGTGTAGTTGGTTATGTGATCATTATCCCCAGTAGTTATCCATGTGTATTCCATAGTTGTATCTATGTGCAACCCAAGCTGTTTACATAACCAATTCATGCTCTGTTTCACGTAGAAGGTTATATTCCTTATTTATCATATTTACATCTCAGTTATATCTTCTCTCCTGTTGATTTCTCTTTACAGCGTTTCATGTATAATTTTCTATAGCTTGCTTTATATGTCCATTCCTGATTTGAACTGTTGTGAGAGATATGTGCTCGTTCCGTCCTGACTGGACATGTTGAAAATTTTACAGGTGATGATGAGGAGTACTGTCCTACTTATTATGGCATTGGCTTAAATGACACTGGCGATGTGGACCCACAGGAGGATCCCACAGTCGCTGAGGACTTGCCCATAGTCGAGCTGAGACTTAGTACCTTATTTTGCATTTTCTGTTTGAGACTTTTATGAGTTGTACTTGAGATATTTTTGGTAGTTTACACCTATACTTTTATTGTGACTTTCTTGAGATTATTCTTCTATTCCATCTTAGTATTGTGATTGAGTTACGTATTATTTTAGTCTCTATTCATAGCTTGGTTAGATTGTGTTAGATATGGTGACTCAGGACAGTGTTCTACCACCGACACTGCGGCGTAGGCTGGGCGTTCGTTACTTCTCGTGCCCTCACACTGGGTGCGGGTCGTGACACATTTTTAGTGGTGGCCCATGCAGGTCCTCGATCACAACTAGTGTGATTCGTAGTGGTACTCGAACTAGAGTATCACTACAACCTGCAGTAGGATATAAGATATAAGTTAAGGTACTCAATCACTATTAGGAATTCCTGAGAGATTCCTGGGACGACCCTTGAGAATCTCATTTTGAGCTTCGATTTAAATTCCTTTTCCCTTACTTTAGTCCACCTTCCTCCCTCGATTCTTGCATCTTGTTTGAACTCTTTTCACCAATACCCTTACTTTCTTGTGTTTAATAATGGTTAGGAAGATGGCTACACTGCTATATACTTATTGGTCAAACGCATGGCTAGGAGGATTATATTAAGGAATTGGGATACACGGAGATTTTGATTAAGTTATAAGGGCATTTTTCTAAATGGATGCTTTAATGATTAGTTGTTTGTAAGTTGGGATATTACCAAGGAAATTTATCTTGAAGATTCTAAGTAGTAATCACCAGAGGATTATAAAATTATATCTTGATACTAGAGGAAATTAGTTAGAATCTATATAAATTGATTTCAGGAATTGATGTGATTCATGAATTATTGGATTATGATTATACATCTTTGAACGTATATAGATTGGTTTGAATGATCAAAAAAGAAGAAGGGGGGGTGGCAGTATGAACTATTAAATTGAGTCGTACAAATTGCGATGTATATGATTATTGAATTTTAAATTTAAGTGGAAGCAATGATATTAAAATTTTTGGTTTAGAAGATCGGGAAGATATGAAAATGATTGTTTTGGAAGAATTTTTTTTTATTTTGATCATGTCAATTGATTGAAGATTTAAAAATCTATTTGGATTTTGGTTTAAGAAGTAGTAATTATGTTTCAAATGACTTAGAAGGAGAAATTATGGTTGATAAGCGCGTTAAAATACTGAGCTGTAACTGCTAGATTGCCGTGATAAGCTGAGTGTCTATCTTGAGGATTATTTGAGACAAATTGGAAGTTCTTAAATTTAGGAAGTGATATAGAATTTTATGGATTCATGATTTATTAACTCTGGAGTTTAAAGTTGGATTAAAATGTTAAATTTGGAAAGGTTAGTAGTAACGAGATAAAAGTTATTATGAGATTTATGAAAAGGATTTAAATATTAGTCGTGGCTAGATTGGAATGCTTAGAGTGAATACAAATTGGGGTAATTATTTCTGGAATTTCTTTTTAAAGGAATGTAAAGGTAGGCCACCAAGGTAACCTTAATAAAATAGAAGTGTTCTACACTAATTGCCATATCACTCGTGACTATGATAGTAGTATATACTCTAGTGTTGTTAGTCGTCTGCCAAACTATGGGACTGTATCTCAAAACTTGACCTACTCAACCTTCCCTCAAATCTAGATCTTTTATTGTGACTTCTAAACATTTGTATTTGATCATCCCTTAACAGTATTCGCCTTTAGTACTGTGTCCCTAGATTATTTTACTGGATTCTTAATTAAATTTATTTCCTGCTTCAACTTAATTTTCTTTATTCCTGTACCCTCACCATGATACTAAATTACGTTCTGACTTAAATTCGAGATCCAACCATTTCTTTCGACCCGACATGTGATGGTGTTCTTCTTGTTTCTTTAAATGCTTAACGTTGTACCTTATCTTGATTGCTTGACCAGCTTAGTTAAGGATCTTGGACTATTTTTTTTCTTTTTCATCATTACCTCCCTTACTTATACTTGACTACCTTATGTTGATAATTTAGCCTTAGTTTGTAAGCTTAACCCTTTTTGAGCTTGATCATGACATATTTTTTTGGGTCGACCCACTAACATATTGTCAAATCAGAACCGGTGCATGATGGTCTGATCAACCTAGTGCACTTGGTTCACTTTCATATATTACTCTACATGGATGAGACTCTAGAGCATCTGTCTTATCCACGACAGTTTGGCAATTCTCCTTGAACTATTTTTGTCGTCTATGAACCACGTATTGTACTCAATAGTATCGTCTTTGAACTCTTTGCTTTTGTCTTTCACATATTTCAGAAAGGCAAGGCACTGTACTTAATAGGTCAACCCAGAGTATCACATTTAGCTTCCTTATCAAAAGAAGGACAGTGGCTTAATTCTATATCCTCACAGTATCCTTTAGGATTTCAATAGTGTTGAATTCTAAACCCACGATCGCGACCAGTCGACTTGGTTATTCCCTTATCGTCCAATGTTTGGAACCTTATTCAATTGAATTAATTCAATTGTGACGTGGATTTCAAATCTTGGATACCGTGCCGAGACTTCAACGATCTCGTTCTCCATCTTGACCAAACCTCGATTCATCCTGGATTTGATCAACTTAGATAATATCGAGACTAAAATATCTATATATATATATATATTTTATATATATATATATATATATATATATATATATATAAATATATATATATATATATATATAGTGTGTGCTTGGATTTCAGTATTATTAACAGTCGTGCTTAAAACTTTCGATTTTTAATCATCTTTAGAATATTAATGATTTATGATTAATTTCAGTTGTTTTTATAATCACCAGTATTTATATAGGATGATATACTGCCTTACAGCCCAATGATTTATTATTTATCCTTATCTTTTCCAGAATGACACCCATGACTAGAGTTTGTCCCCAGTGCACAGCTGCAATTTCGGATGAAACCGAGATTGTACCTTCCCCTTCTTTTTCTCAGGAGGTGTTAGCAGCCTCACCGGAGAATTTCCCTCCATCTCCTATCCTTCAGGAGAGGACTGCAGTTCAGCCGGAGACTGAGGGCCTTCATTTGCCTCCTGGAGTGGTACCCCATGCCATTTATGTTGGACCTCATATTCACAGATTTCTTCAGGATTTGTGGGAGGTACAGAGACTTCAGGCTGAGCTTATGAGAGAGCAGAATCTTAGTATCCAACTGTTGTGGGATTACATGCATTCGAGGGAGGAGCCTAGTCCCAAGAGAGCGAGGAGAAGTGTATACCCAGAGCCTCAGGAGTACCCAGACTTTCAGCCTAGACCAGCCTATCCAGTTCAGATTCCTGTCCAGCAAAGACCAGCTGAGCAAGTGCCTACCTGTGCCTTCTGTAAGAAGCTTGGGCACGCATGGAAGGACTGTAGAAAAAGACTAGGATTGTGCCTATTTTGTGGGTCAGTTGCACATAAGATACGAGACTATCCTACCTATTATGGCATTGGCTTAAATGACACTGGCGACGTGGACCCACAGGAGGATCCCACAGTCGCTGAGGACTTGCCCATAGTCTAGCTGAGACTTAGTACCTTATTTTGTATTTTCTGTTTGAGACTTTTATGAGTTGTACTTGAGATATTTTTGGTAGTTTACACCTATACTTTTATTGTGACTTTCTTGAGATAATTCTTCTATTCCATCTTAGTATTGTGATTGAGTTACGTATTATTTTAGTCTCTATTCATAGCTTGGTTAGATTGTGTTAGATATGGTGACTCAGGACAGCGTTCTACCGCCGATACTGCGGCGTAGGCTGGGCGTTCGTTACTTCTCGTGCCCTCATACTGGGTGCGGGTTGTGACAGGAAGTTGTAGGATCATCGCTAAGTCTTTGTCATTGAATTGAATATCAATGTCGGCAACACGGCTTTTCACAAGATAATTATTATCGACTAAAGTAAAATTAAAGTAAAATAGCCGAATTGTATTTGTGGTAATAGGGAATGAGTATGTAAATTGTGCAATCCCAAAGTTTCAAAGTAGGATTTGTGAGACGGAAAGATCGTCCACTTTATCGGTTCGCCAGGGCAAATATTACGAATTAAAAAATCCGCATACCATAACAAAGATTGTTCAAGAGTTTCAAAGAAAAACTCATTGAATGCCCTGTCGTCCGTTTGGACGGACGAAAAGTGAGATCCTTGGATAGGATCAGAAGATAAGGCTTCTTCACTAAACATCTTCTTTCTCTTGAAAGGATTATTGATTCAAGGCATGATTTCTAATGAAAATAGAAAATATTTATGAAATTGAAAAGTTGAGAAATGGAGAGATAGAAGAGATTACACCTTCTCAAAATAGAGTATATGGTGGAAGAGGAGGAGATTCCACGCCCAAATCCAAAGTTTTGAAGCAAAAATCCAAAGGTGTAGAAAGGAATCAAAGATAGAAAATCTAGGGTTTGGGTGCTTTTCGCGGCTGTTGTGGTTCTGTTTGAAGAGGAGGAAGATGATAATAAAAGTGGGGCCATTCTGTTCTATTTAAAATACTCGATGCCAGCCGAGCTTGGGCCGAACCCGGACCGAATTTGGGCCAAGTTCGCCTAGAACTCTGCTGAGGTATTTTGAAAAAAATGCTACTTTGTATTCATCGTTCTTTTTCAATTATTTAATTCCAAGATTAGTAATTTTAGATTTCAATTAATATAATTAAAATTATTTTATGAATTAAATTTGTTACACAGAGACTGTCTCAGATTAGCTATAGGGGTACTGTCCCAGCTGACGGAGGTTCACAGGTGAATGCTTAAGTACAGTTTCGCTTTTGCCATAGCCGTAGTGACAGACGAACCCTTTGTAGGCTTCTTTCAAAAATAGTTTTTACATATTAAAAAATAATTAATAAGATAAAATTAATTAATTTTATTGACATCTAAAATTCCTAACTACCGACGTAAATAATTAAATCGATGTTCCGCTAAAAATTTTATAAAGATGTCAGCCAATTGTTTCTCTATGTCTACATATTCTAAATTGATGTCTCCACTTGATGGTCTATAAAAAAATGATGTCGAATCTTAATATGCTTAGTGCGAGAGTGACATACAGGATTCTTAGTAAACAACGTCCTGCGGCAATTTACTCAGCCTCAGTAGTCGAAAGAAAATGGGTATGTGTGTGTGCTAGTGTTGTCACAGAAAATGGGTATGTGTGTAGTTTAAATCAAAGTCTTCTAAGATTTGCTTAATCCACAAATTAAATTTGTCAAAACAATGTCCTGCGCCGATATACTCAGCCTCAGTAGTCGATAATGCGACATAATTTTACTTTTTTGCTAAACCGAAAGACTATAGCCTTACCTAGGAAATAACACGTGCCGCTAGTACTTTTTCTATCCATTTTGCATCCAACAAAATCAGCATTCGATTAACCGGTTAGGTCAAAGGACATGGTTTTGGGATACCATAAGCCAACAAAAGAAGTGCCTTTAAGGTATCGGAAGATACGCTTAACTATGCACATGTGTCATTCCTTAGGGTTAGCTTGAAATCTTGCACACAAGCAAACACTAAACATTATATTAGGATGACTAGCAATTAAGTAAAGTAAACTACCAATCATACCTCAACACTTACTTATGTCGACATGTTTGCCTTGTTCATCTACATCGAGCTTGGTTGAAGTTGCTATTAGAGTGCCAAGGGGTTTGACGGATTCCAGATCGAACTTCTTTAGCAAATCATTTGTGTATTTGGCTTGATTAATGAACGTCGCATTGTTGGTTTGTTTGATTTGTAATCCAAGGAAAAATTTGAGTTCTTCCATCATGCTCATCTTAAACTCATTCTGTATACACTTAGAGAATTCTTGACAGAGAGATTCATCAATAGATCCAAAGATAATATCATTAACATAAATTTGGATTAAAAGAAGATTTTCATTTAAAGACTTTATAAATAGTGTAGTATCAACCTTGCCTTTGAAAAACCACTATCAAGTAGAAAATAGCTTAGACGATCGTACCAAGCACAAGGGGCTTGTTTCAAACTATATAGGGCTTTCTTCAACTTGAATACATAATCAGGATTTTTAAATCATTGAAACCTGGAGGTTGAGCTACATAAACTACTTCTTTTATAAAATCGTTAAAAAATTAGCACTTTACATCAATTTGAAAAAGTTTAAAGTTATAAAAATATGCAAATGCATAAAACATGCAAATGGATTCTAATATCGCAACTCGGACATAGGTTTCATCATAGTCGATACCTTCCTCTTGGTTGTACTTGAGCTATGAGTTGAGCCTTGTTACGAGTGACTAAACCATTCTTATTTAATTTATTTCAGAATACCCAGCGGGTGCCAATGACCGGACGATCATTGGGCTTGGGAACAAGTTTTTAAACTTGATTACGTTCAAATTGGTTAGTTCCTCTCGCATAGCATCTAACCAATAGTTATCACTACATGATTCATCAATAGTCTTAGGTTCTAGCAGTAAAATAAATGCAACACAAGAAGCTATAACTCTGGTAGAGGAATGTGACGACCCGCACCCACTGTGAGGGTACGAGAACGTAACAACGCCCAGCCTACGCCGCAGTGTTGGCGGTAGAACGTTGTCCTAGGTCAATCATCTAACAATAAAAAGGTACCTGTACAGTATATACACTCCGAATGGAGGTGACATAACGGAACAGTCTCAATCACATCTAAGGCAGATACAGAATAGTAAAGGTAGATAGAGAGATCAAAAGCACAATGTAATACAAATAAGAGGGAGAAAAACTAAGTGTCTAAGATAACAACTCAAGAATATCCAGCTCAATACAAGTCTCTAAATATAACAGCATCTCAGAAGAACGACTAAAAATTAAATAACAAAGCTGAAAGAAAACTAAAGCCTAGCTATCTAGCCTAGACTCTGGAAGTAGCATCCTGTACTGTAGCTGGGTCCTCCAGAGGAACCAGGTCGCAGGTGTCGTCTAATCCTGCTCCGTAATAGGTGGTACATAGGGCCTCCTCCTCATCCTCAGTAATATTTTCAACAGGTCCAGTCAGGACAGGAACGAGTACAGTACATCTCAACATATCATAGCAGGTTAGAAAATATGATCATGCAGTAAAGTAAGATACATGAACTGAAGAAATACAGTATGTAAACAGAAAGAGAAACTGTAATAGAAATATCTACTATACATAGAGAGCTAATAGTGACTAGTGAGTCAGAGTAAAATATAAACATGTGAATGGCATAGGAGGTTCATGACTACAGCTAAGAGAGTGATTCATGACTACAGCTACTGGGATAATATTCACATGTCTATTTTCACTCCCCCATCCCCAATCGATACACAAAGATCTGTTCAAGTTATGTTAAGGTTCGTGAAACTTCACATGGCTCATAAAATGAGTGATACGTGAAGGTGATTCATGATGGCTCTGTGAACATGAGAGTACATGTGTCACAAGCGATTCGTGAATCAGAGGAAGCATAGAGATACGTGATGATTCGTGAAATGCACAAAACATGTAGTATCCGATGCTCCCGAGGGGGATAACATCTCATGAAAAGATTCATATAGTACCAATCCGTGTGACCAACGTGGCAGTATCAAGTAAAGTAATTTAAAGCAGGAAAATAATTCTAAGCAGGATATGAAATGATCAGAGAATGTACTCGCCTGGTATCCTGAACGTCCGAAGAGAATATACTGTCCGAGGAGTGGTGTCTGTCTCCTATAGAACAGTACAAGTCACAACAAGTCTAAAATAAGGAAATAGACTGCTACAATGCATCTATATGAAGTTTGGGGTCAATCTACTCTAAAGTCAACCTTTGGTCAACTCCAGTCAACCCTAACAGTCAAACTAGGTCAATTCTAGTCTAATCTAGTCTAACTAGTCCAATCTAGACTCAACCAAGTCTAGCCTATACCAAGCCTATGCCAAACCATATATCAATATCAATATCAATAACATATATCAATATCAATATATCATTATACATATATCAATATCAATATATCATTATCATATATCAATATCAATATATCATTATCATATATCAATATCAATATATCATTATACATATATCAATATCAATATATCATTATCATATATCAATATCAATATATCATTATACATATATCAATATCAATATATCATTATCATATATCAATATCAATATATCATTATACATATTTACATACATTCATATAGCATACATACATATATATTTACATGTATTTATACATAGAGAAATAGAGAGGGGGGTTAAGGGGTAACATATGAGGTGGGTGTGTGTGTTAAATGTGAGGGAAAAACCTGTGTCAAATTCATATGTGTGTGTGAGTGCATAGGATGTGTGGTCATGTGTGTGTGGACATGAGTGAGTGTGTGACTAAAATACAAAACAGGGAAGTGAGAGAGAGAAGAGTGTGTGCTCCGATTTCTGAGGAAAACACATCAAAACAGTGACAACTTGCAAACAGTGGTAGAAAACTAAATAGGGCCTGTGTTTTAGGACTGCTATAGTGGCTGTCCTAGTGAATGTGACAGGAATTCAATGTGTGGAATAGTGTCTACTTGTGTGTGTGCACTACACCAAAAAAGGCATTTAGGAACAGTTTTTTAATGTTCCTAATATTTTTGGGAACATATACAAACCGTTCCTAAAAGTGGCGTTGCAATTATGGGAACACTTATAAAGTGTTTCTAATTGTCGTTTGGAACGGTTAGAAGGTGTTCCTATATTAGAATTTGGAACACTAGTAATGTGTTCCTAAAATCTATTTGGGACGTCTTTGAAGTGTTTCTAAAATTCAGTTTTGAAACACATAAAATACGTTCCTAAAGTATTTTTTGGGACGTCTTTCAAATGTTCCTAAATGTTACTCTGAAACGTCTTGCATTCATTCCTATATATAATTTGCAACAGTTTTTACATTATTCTTGTGGCTAAATTTGAAACGCTTTATTAACGTTCTGGTATATTTTTCTAATTAAAATTTCGTAGCCAATTTTTATTTTGAACCACAAATATAATTCATAAACTGAGCATAAAACAAATAATAAATGGTGCAATATCTTTATACATTGCCTCAATCAACATCCAAGAGAGCCATTAAATTAACTAAAGTAATCAACTTAATATAAATTAAACAACCAATAACATATCCCAAAAGTTAAAGCTTTATAAAACATCATCAAGAGTATATATAACGTAAGTCACAAATTAATACTATATCAAATCTAGCTCAACCATAAAAGATATCTATTTACAAAATTAGACATAATTCAGCAAGTTTTTTAACCAAATAGAATGATTGAGATTTGAATAATGCTAGCAGCAACTGACAACGCCTGCATGCAACATTAAAACAAGTTTTAAGTTCAAAAATTAGGATATTAGATAATAAATACTCAAAATAAAAACCAAACAACAATATTCAAGAAATTGGACAATTAATAGACATGTATAATTCAGTCTCACTGCCCAGAAACAACTCAAAATAAAAACTAAAACACGTTATGGTGACACCCTCATCCTGAGCCAAAAATAGTTCTTTCCTACTCTATAATTCAGTCTCTTCGAAACTCTTTCCAGTTCTCATATACCTTTCCAGAAACTAGAACATGTGCCAATATGATTTTCAAACTCATCATCTAGTAATAATTTTCTCTATCCAATCTGGACTAAGGTGAATGATATCCATACAAGAATCTCCATCTGATTACTGAGAGCAATTAGAAATTGTATCTATCCTCTTTCTACATTTTCAAACATTTTTGCAGTTGAGAATACTGGAGCAACATTCCATCTACGGTTGTACTTTATATAAAGTATCATGTATGATAACATTCTCTATACCTTATATAAAAATACCATGTATGATTTAGTTTTTGAAACCTAGGATGGTATATTATTACATATAGATATACAAAAAGGATGTGCAATGTGTAGTGATGTATAACCGGCCCTAAAGCATGAAGTAACCTTCGGACCAACCAGAACAACATAAATCTGCAATTTGAATCAAGGATTTTAATGTAGTATCATACAATCATTTTTCAAGTGCAAACTCCAAGTAGAAGACCAATATACAATAGGAAAGAACTATTTTTGGATACGGGGACCACTAAAACAGGACTGTTGTTCTTGAAACTAAGGATACTAGTTGAGAATCCAACACACTTCTCAAGTGTTCTTCCTTATGGTCCTAAAACAGTATAGACCCATTTGAAGCATTTTAGAATGGGTATCATGTTCTCCTTTATGATTGAAATTATGTTTGAATATAATGCTTACAGTACACAAATTTAATGTAGGCAAACAACAGTAAAGGAGAGGAAAGGGGTAGGAAGGAGTGGAGGCCAAGGGTGGGGAGGAGGAGAGCGAAGGGTGGAAGAGAGGGTGACGGAGGATCGGATTTCAACTTGCATAAGAGTCGGTCAGGATACAACTCAATCTTCAGACAAGTATCTACATGTAATCCAGAACTAGACTTCTGATTAGTTTACCAAAGTACAATACATACTTCTAGGGAGACTTCAATAAGGAACCAGCACTTATAAGAAAGGCATGGTCTACTCTAATGCCATGAATCAAATAAAACTATTAGCAAAATATTCCATATCACAGCCAACCTGTAAACTGAAGGACTCTTAAGGATACATTTCAATCTACTAAAGGACTCCTCATTACAATTAAGCATAACTTGAAGGTCCCTAGAAACTGATATACATGCTTGGGTTGACCTATAGTAACAGATTGTTGTATCCAATTTGAGATTCAAGAATACCATGGCCACATAAGTAGCTACAATTCAGATTCTAAGAGAAGATTAGCAGATATGCAGGTCATAAATTATCTTGAGACCTTAAAGAGTAATTTTAATAGATCAATAGGGGTTTATTGCTACTGTGTGTTATGATGCTTAAGTTGTTTTACATGGTTTTAAGGCAACTTAATAAGATTTTGTTGTTAACACATCTATTTGTGCCGATTTGAGATCGTACAACATTTCCTACAGAAATGATACCTCGTTATCCTAAATCGATCTCTTTGAAACATACCACAAGTAGGACAGTCCAAAATTGATGATTATAAGCGCTTTCACATTGTATAAATCAACTAGTATGACCAATCACTTAAAACCTCAAGTACCATGCAATCATCAGGGGCCTTAATCGTGTCAAGATTATCTATAGATATGCTGATCATCGTCATAATTAGCAATTTCGTGACCGTTGTAGTCCATGTATACATAGGATATGCCAAACCTAGCACAAAACAGCCAAAGAAATGACAGAACTTCCTTTCTGTCACTTAATTAAACAAATATTGCAAAGTAGAAGTTGTTAATCCAAGTAAATTCATGTTATCTGGCTGCTTAATTGAACATGGAATTCGATTGATACATTTTACACTAAGCTATGTACATAATAATTTTTACTATAAAGTTGATAAAATTGTTCTATTTCAGTGTTATGAACATCAGAAACTAGCTTCCACTTAGAGAAACTCCAAACCTGATGAAGGAAGTAGTTGATTCATACAAGCACCATCTCCTTCATGAAGAAGCATCTGATCAAAAATGCCAAACCACTGTAGAAGTAACAAAATTATTAGTGAACTCATATTGAAGATGAACAATAATGACAGAGCGAAGGGACTACAACGTTAGCCTACCACATCGATCCTTTGTCCATTCTCAATTGGGGAATATATTTTAGAGAACTGGACATATGTGACGAAAAATTTAATCGAGTTAGAACTGGACATATGTGACAAAAAATGGCGAGGTACTAGTCACTACAACGACTTTGATAAAGATACATTTTAGAACAAAATCTGTTAGACTGGCCTAGATGCATGAATTATCCAAGTTTATGCTCTTGTCTTATTTGAGATAAGAAATTACTACTAGTCTTTGACTGTTTTAGCCACACTACATTTTCTCTTAAACCTACAGATCTACGCATTATATATGCTTTAGTCTTCATATGCTAAAGAGTGCATGCAAAAACATTGACCATAACTCTTGCCGAAAAAAATGATATCTTGAAATGTGCAAGTAATAAAAAATGGGATATGGACCTTCACCTAGACTACAACTTAAACTGGTGATCATCTAGCAGTCAGTAATTCATCATGATGCATGATCTACACCATTCAAAGAGAACTTGATGCTTTACCATATCCATAAAAAGCATATATGTTCTAGTGCTTCCTGAAAGAAAGTCGAAGGTTATAAGTTTTAAAATTTTGCCAAGATTGGCCAATGGGTACTTGATGTTGATTTTACTTTCATTCGCTAAAAGTCGATTTCCAAACCTGAAAATCTATATACATGATGAGCTATCCACATATAATGTTACAGTTTCATAAAACAAAATTGATCATGCAATTTGGTACCTAAAGCAACACAGCTTCATAAATGACTTTGTGAAATTATGTTTAAAATTTTAGGTTTACTCTTATTTTTTTGAAGTTTAGAAATCTGATGCTCTAATTTAAAATTGCTGCTATTAGTATTCCTTAGACACTTGGAGGATGTGCTGATCAAGTCCCGATTATCGTAATTGATATAGGCACTCATCGACATGGGGGCTCAAAATCCTTACAATTTGTTGCATGTGTGTGGTGTGGGTGGGTTGGGCTGGAAGGGGGTGCGATGATGAGTTTGTTGCAGTTGCTAAAAACTGGAAGATACTCTACTTGTACTTGCTAATATGTTATTTTCGTGAGCAGAAATATATTAAGGATTCAACTATTTGCTTCACACTATAATCTCGTCATATATTCACAATATAATTGCCAAGTATCTGGTCTAACATCTGACTCTATTGCCACAGATACTGGAGCTTCTGCGGACCTGAGAGAAGACACACCAGAGGCATTTGAGAACAGGTAAGGAAGATGAGTCTGCTCTTATTTCTAGGCCATGTTCTACTTTCTCATGACAATAAGAACATTGTTGTTTTTTTGTGTGTGTAAGCAGGGAGGCAATCTTAGCAGAGATTCCAAATTATATTGACCCCTATATTAAAGTTCCAAAATTTTTAAAGGAATGAAGATTACTGTTTTATATTTGTTATTTTTCAGCACCTTCTGTTGTGTTTATCTTGAACAAAGTTGCAAAGTTAATTTCAGAGATCTTCATTTTGACACTAACAATATGAATTGGAACAACTCTCTTTACCGAACCTTATGAACTCTGAGACTACTAGATAGATGACGAACCCATACCAATGTGCTGGACAAAAATAAAGACCCTACAAATAAACAAAAATCAAGGTCATCATATACCTTCTTCAAGTCTTCCGGTTTGCTCGTGTACACCATTTTAGTTTCAGTAACTGAACATCTACGGTTACTGAGAGATTTGTAAATTCATATACCTTTCTAAAATGTCCAAAAAAGCAATGGACTGGAAAAAAATAAAGACCCTACAAATAAACAAAAAATCAAGGTCATCATATACCTTCTTCAAGTCTTCCGGTTTGCTCATTTACACTATTTTAGTTTCAGCATTCCTATCATCATAAAGCCACTTTTTGGTTTCTTGCAGGTTCATAGTTGTCCCTTTCTTTTCAGAATTAGATGCAAAGCTCCGGCACCTCTCAAAAAGCTAACCATACATCAATATTTCAGCCATCGATCAAAAGTAAAAAATTTTAACAGAGAAGTCTATTGTATTTGGCATTACCTTGTTGCGAACTTTGTATACAAAAGCTTACAGTGCATTCTTCTGTCCTTTATTCCATAAGTTTGTCCTGATAAGCTTGTTATTCTAGTTCTTGAGCTTGCAGTATGTCATCCTTTGTCATCGCACCATATATATTCTCAGTAACAGGTCGTTCATGCCTTCCAGAGGGTCCCTATGTTCTTGCTCACTCAGCCTACAATCATTATTATGTTGGTAACAGTACCATGATTGGCGGGACAACAATTTTTGTGAAGTATCTTTTAGACTATTAAACAATTTGTGATAAGCTCATGTGATACTTGCTTAAGACATTTATATCAAAGCCCCTGTTCTAGGACAAAAAGTACAAAAATCAACTTAAGAAATAAAAACTTGTCTTTGCCAATTTTATTACAAAATTTAAAAAATTCAGCATTGGTTCAAAATGTACCTCTTAAATATCCAGCTACAAGGCATCGGGGAGGTTATGTCTCTTTGAGGTGTAAAAAATTAAAGTAGTTACACCAGATAAAATATTTTGTAGTAACAATGGTCAAAGCCATCAACAGAAGTTTGTGCCATCATAAGATACACAGCCACAAGTTCTTAATGTAAACATTCAACTCTAGAAATAGAATTGTGAGTAGAAATCCAAAAAATATTTAACCAACTAGGATAATATTCCAGCCACTAGTTCATAATGTAAACATACTCGTAATATCTGCAATGATATGCAAGAGAATAGAGTGAGTTCATTATAACGTAAAAACTATCATATATGTAGGATATAATCCACCCAAGAATTAGTCCACCATGGAAAGAAAGAAAGCTAATGCTCATTATAAATCACATATTGATCTAGCATCCTCGAATAAAAAATCTTTAATTTTGGCAGTCAATATTTCTTGCTTCTAAAGTACAATATTGTAAAGAATAACATGTATTGTAGATTTTGAATGTTGAAACTACACCTGGTAAAGTAGATTTTATAAACATACGACCAAGGAAACTCTAGGATGATTAACAAAATCATATCTAATGCTTTCTGTCAGACTAATTATCCAACTATGACATTAAGCAAAGTGAATAGAGAAGGGATTGCACACAAAATATATCGCTCCCAAGTAGAAAGATTTAATAATTTACAAGGAATTCGGAGGTGGCCAAGCAGAAGCAAAAAACGACAGTAATTCTTGAGGAGCAGATAATAAGGCAGGTCTTATGAAAAGTCGCAGGAAACTTTAATAGGCCAAAAATGGGCAAACATCATTGATGACTGGACAATCTAGTGCAACCAAGGCAGGTCTTACGAAATACAAAACAATACATTGTTAAAAAAACTAGAAAGACAAGATAAAATATACATACAAGCATACCCCACTGTTATTACTCTGTTTGGTAGTTGTTGTGGCATACATTCTTCGATGTGGGAGATTAAACATTTGTCCACTATATCTCTTCATATAGACGTATGTCTAAGACTAGCAAATGCTCGAGTACTGCTCTATTTGGCTGACTATTGCCCTATGCTTTTGGATATAGATTGTGAACAGGAGATGTTATGAACTACTTAATGGTTAATAAAGCAACACAATTCATGGTGAGTGTTGAGTTGCAACTGAAACTGGAGCATACAGTGTGTTACAATATGCTTCGTTCGCCCTTTGTCTCTACCCACTAGTTTTGCAATATTCTTGATCAAAATTCAAGCCATCTGAGATTACTTGCTTTCACCTTGGATCATTCCAAGGAGATTTACCAGATAGTTTCCTGGGGATCTTGTTACAACTTTGACATTTAATATATACTCTTACTCCGAAGTCCGAACTATGGTCAGTTTTAAGAATCCTGAATTTACCTCTACTACATTAACAAAGAGGTTTGCATTCATGCGTATCCTATGTTTTCATTTGCAAATAATCATGCCAAATTTAGGCTAGGCTTCAATAGGTTGATACAAATTGCAAAGTTGGAACGAGTATGGCTCTACAGTTGGATTCACAAATGTGATGCTGAAATGAAACACATCAGTTTTAATTTTGAAAGCAGAATGAGGTCTCTGCATTCAGCAGAACAAGCAGTTTTGCCATATTATGTCTGAAAGCATTGGGGCTGAGAGAGAGAAGAGAGTCATTAAGAAAACAAAATTTTTTGTATATAATAATATACTTTAAAGAAATTAGCCAAGGAGGAATAATTTCAAGATACATTCTGCCAGTCCGAGGTAGGATTTGTTGGACTAGCGGAGTGTTTCTTGGAAATTAATTTGAGAAAGAACGCCTTGGGTGTCTCAGTCCTAAAGAGAACTAATTTGAGAGAGACTTAAAAAAACCCTAACCTTGGTGTAGAAGGAGGAGGTCCGTGTGGCTTGGGGTGACATGAAACCGCTGTCGAAAAACAGAGAGGAGGATTCACCGTCGAATTTCTTTCGTAAAATCTTTCGAAAACTAACACAAGGTTCTTTCTTGTCAAGGGAGGAGGAGGGGGATGGGGAGGGGGAGAATCGAATAAGAAATAAAATGAGAGAGAGGAAGAGTTTGGCTGGAACATTTTCCTAATCAATCACGTGAGCAGGCATGTGACTTTGAACACAAACTAAAACATTTACTATTTGTTCCAAAAATATGATAAAGAGTTTAATTTTAGGAAAAAATAATTTTAGTAACATTTATCCATTTTGGAACAAATAAAATGTGTTCCAACACTTAGGAACACATATATACTGTTCCAAAGTCTAAAATGCTAAATGTTTCTAATTGTCTTTTTTGGTGTAGTGGTGTGTGTACATAATGAATGTGTGTGTGTGTTGTAGGTGACAGTGGAAAAATGGAAATAGAAACCAATTCAGTAAAAGGAAGAAAGAAGCCAATCAATGTAAAGGAAGGGAAACAAATTAGTGTTCTCAGATTTCAATATACATATATCACTAACAGTTCATCAACTCAGGTATCTGTGAATTCAGGTTTTTGGGTTCATAAAAAAAAATAGTTAACACTCATTTAGTTCAAACATTCAAAACATAATTTCAGACTTGACCTATCTCAGGTATTCAGGAATCTCAGTTTAATGATTCACTGAAATTCTCAGGTATTCAGTCATCAACTAACTCATTTCAGATTTCCATACTTCATATCAGTAAACATTTAAATCTATGGATCAATTCAACACACATGAATCTCAGTTTCTCTATTTCAGTCTTCCACCTTAAATCCAACTCAGGTTTGCATAAGGATTAGCATATAACATGTAGTATTATTTCAGAAATCAACCTATTTCAGTTATTTTGAACTTCTCAGATATCTCAGGTACATCAGTTCTCAGAAAATTTTGAATCCAAGGAGCTCAACAGTTTTCAGGTTGCCAATTAGGAAAAAGACTCAGTGAACATCAATTTGAATCAAAACTCAATTCATCCAAAAACTAATTTGAAACCCAATTTTTAAAACCCAAACCTAAATCATCATTTCAGCAATATAATATACATGTCTATGAATTAATTCTTGGTAATTGACATCACAAACAACTTGGAATCAAAATCAATTCAAAAAAAAACAAAACATGAGCTGTGGTATCAGCTTAATGAAACCTATAGCTCAACAGGAAATTCGAAGACTAAAACTCAAGCAAATCACAACCTTATCATGATCATCATCTATTACATATGTATGTGAACTAAACTTAATCACTTAACATCATTAAAATCAGTATAATGACAGATTACAAATCAGAAAATCAGTTTCAGAACAGAGTATCAGTGCATCTAACAGTGTACCATGGGAATTCAGAATTTCGAATCATTAAGCCATCTAATTTACAATTAACAAGTTGGTAAATAATGTAGCATAGTGTAGGGGTCCTAAGAGTCATCTTGTGTCCAAAAATTGGACACGAGTCGTGTCCAAATAGATGCACGAATACAGACACGAAACAGTGCACGAAAATTATTGTGCACGCGTGCACGCGTATCCTGCACGTGACACAGGCCACGTGGCGACACGTGGCCTTGCGTACATGTGCGCCAGGGGTAGGGCTACCCCTAGGACCGCCTGTACAGTGACCACGACGCGTGTCGTGTCCGTGTCAGCTGCGTATCAGTGCGCAAACTGTGCGCACACAGCAGCCCGCGCGTGGCTCGTGCGACCAGTGCGGGGGCGATTGCACCACGCACACTCCACGAGGTGCTCCCAAATTTTGGGAGGACGATGACAGTCGTTGCCCCTAGGATCACACCAAGTTTCAGGTCACGACGTGTCCAGTATCGAGAGAAAACGAGCCCGTGATGCAGGACACAGTGTACGTGTGTGCACGGCGTGTCCAACCCAAAATTCTGACACAATAGGACACTAAAACACTAGGACACCTTCACAAATATTAATGTACACATCAAGATCTACAAATCTATATAATTACATTTCAAAATATGAAAATAAATTCCTATGTGGCATTTCTACAAACACCTAGTGTATCACCATGATACGTGTCCGATATGGACACGAAATGGACACGAATTGTGCCCAAATTTCGGGGTCAGCTAGGAAACCCTAAATCCTAACCTTATATGCAAAGAAATCAGGAAAAACTATGAGTTTAGATGACTTACCTATTGAGTATCAAAACTCAAGAAAAGCTTCAAAGAGGGGATTCCAAATGGCAACTCAAAATCTCCAAATTGCATACAAACTGATGTGCTCCTTTAAAATCAGTATATAAACATAAATTAGATCCTATTGCAAAAGACTAGGACTAAAAAAGATCTAAAATGAATTAATTAGGAATTTCTAAGGTTGGGGATTTACCTCTTCCAAAACTTGAGATCTATTTCCAATAGAGGCTAACCCTAAATGAAAGAGGCATTAAATAGGGGTGGGAATCCCTAGGTTGGCTACCATGGGTGGGTTTAATCTGGTTTTGGGCCTAAGTCATGGGCCTATGGCTTAATCACAAGTCTCAAAATTGATAAATCATAAGTCATTGACTTATACCATAAGTCATGAACTAGTTTTACTTAAGTAATCCTTCCTACCTTATGACCAATCTCTAATGACTAAAAGTAGGTTGACTAGAGCTAGACTAGGGTCACCAACTAGGGTTAGTTCTAGGTTAGTCTACAAGTCTCAACTAGTCATGACTAACACAACACATAGCAATATTTAATTAATATTAAAATCACACAAATTTCCATAAATCATATTAAATTCAAATAAATCCTAAAATGCCCAAAATACTCTCTTGGCTATAATGTACTAGCCAAACATCCTAATCACATGGCTAGGCTCTAAGGTTACACTAGTCAAACACCAAATCATAAGCCATAACTTAAAATAGTTTTGAATGATTAAAAATCACCAAAAATCATATTATCATTTAAATATCATAATTAAATAAATTAAAATACAAAATTTCAAAATTACCCTTATTTTAGAAACTGGGTGTTACAAGTCTACCCACCTTAGAAAAATTTCGTCCTCGAAATTAAAATGGTAGTAGTCTCCTAGGTCAAACACCCCACAATCAAAGTCTCAAATATACCGTCAGATAATCATATGCGTCTGTCCAAAATCATGACACTCAGAATCTTCGTCGTGCTAGTGAGCAAGGCTACGATAATCACAGAGTCCTCGACTAAGGCACATACCTCTAGAATTATGGTATTTAAAATTTTTGCATTGCCGCATGCTTGGCAGCGAAAACCTTAAATTCCCACACCCGAGAAATACGTCCTAAATCTGACTATATGTCCTCACTATGCCAGCTAAACACGACTGCCGAAGATTCTAGATTCCATAACTGGGTGACCTAGCCCATATGATTCATCTCAGAAGAAAACCAAATCGAAAAGAAATGCCAGATCAAAACTTATCAACAGATAAGGAAGCAGATAAGAACAGATGGAATTGAATTTCAAGATAGATATAATGAGGCAAGGTGGGAATGGAATTGAAAAGAATAGAACCTGCAGGCACCTCTCCCACTGCCTGAGCATCCTCGACTGTCATGGCGTAAGCTCGCCCCTGCTGGCCTCCTCTAGCCTGATGCTGCACAAATCTCTGCTGCTGCATCGGTAACGGTCCCCGCTGCTGTCCTACCGGAGCCTTGGCTCCTCTTCCTGGTGTTGTGCCTATGTACTGGGAATACTCCCTCAGCTGGTGGTCCGCTGCTCCACATAGTAGGCACCTGCCCAGCCTACTCCTGCACTCACCCCATCCATGCCCCGGCTTCTTGCAGCAAGGGCAACTGACTCCCTGCTGTCTGGGTGCCTGATGCTGTCTGGGCTGCTGCTGTCCCTGCTGATGGCCGTGACCCTGGAACTGTCGCTGAAACTGATGCTGAATGTACGGCCTCTTGGCCGGTCCTCCGCTACTGCTGCCTGCCTTGGAGTCTCGCCCCCTCTTGAGCCTAAGCTCAAGATCATCCTCTGCAGCTAAAGCGTCCACCAGGATCTCCTCAAATGTAGTGCTGCAGGCATTCTTGGTGTAGGACTTGACCTCCTTAACCAAGCCCTTCCGGAACCTTCGGGCCTTCGTCGTCTCTGACAAGTCATCCATAAATCTGCTCAGGCGGCAGAACTCTCCTACGTACTCCTCCACAGACTGGTTCCCTTGGACTAGGGCCTCGAACTGGGTCTCGAGGGCTCCCAGCGCTGTGTCTGGAAAAAACTTCTCCTTGAACATCTTCTTGAATGCTGCCCAAGTCTGTCCTGCTGTACCGACCCTCGGGTCGGTCTGGTAACATGTACGAGCCAGATCCTGCATCATGCTGGCCGTTGCTTCTATCTGGAGCCTCGTCGGGATCTCAGCCAACCTGAAAATCTCCTCTATATGCTCGATCCACTCATCGACATACAAGATCCCCTCTGTCCCTCGGAAGTCTCTCGGGTGCATCTTCTGGAAATCTTGGATGCCCTTCTCCCGTGGCTGGTACGGCTGTGGGGCTGCCGCTGGCTGAGCTATGACTCTCTCTACCGCAGTCATTGCCAGCTCAATGCCTCGTGTGAGCTCTGCTGTCTGGCCCTGCTACTGGGTCTGCTGACCCTCCATGTACTGCCGGAAGAAGGCTAACAGCTGAACGGCGTCAATTGTCCCTACAGGTGGCTGTTGCTGCTGAAGAAGTACATCCGGAATCACCGGACTCGACTCATGCCTCACTGCTGGTGGGGATCCTCCAAAAGCTGCTGAAACGCCTACCCCAGCTGGCATGACTGGGGCTGCGGCACCAGGGGCTGACTGCTGAGCATGAGAGGTGGCAGACCTCTCATCGACGTCCCCCTGGCCCTGGCGATACGATCGCGTCTCAACCATCCTGGAGACACAGATCAAAAGGAAACAATTGCTGAGAATGAGTCGAAATACCAAAGGAGGACAGTTTAAATTCAAGGAAGACAATAAGCAGCAAAATGTAGATATACGGAATCTGAATAAGAGTTTTTTCCTATTTGTGATTGAGTACCTTCAAAAATATCCTAATCCTACTGCAGGCTGTAGTGATACTCTAGTTCGAATACCACTACATAAACTCGACCTGCATGGGCCACCACTAAAAACGTGTCACGATCCATACCCACTGTGAGGGTACAAGAACGTAACAACGCCCAGTCTACACCGCAGTGTCGGCGGTAGAACGCTGTCCTAGGTCAATCATCTAACAATAAAAAGGTACATGTACAGTATATACACTCCGAATGGAGGTGACATAACGGAACAGTCTCAATCACATCTAAGGCAGATACAGAATAGTAAAGGTAGATAGAGAGATCAAAAGCACAATGTAATACAAATAAGAGGGAGAAAAACTAAGTGTCTAAGATAACAACTCAAGAATATCCATCTCAATACAAGTCTCTAAATATAACAACATCTCAGAAGAACGACTGAAAATCAAATAACAAAGCTGAAAGAAAACTAAAGCCTAGCTATCTAGCCTAGACTCTGGGAGTAGCATCTTGTACTGTAGCTGGGTCCTCCAGAGGAACCAGGTCGCAGATGTCGTCTAATCCTACTCCATAATAGGTGGTACATAGGGCCTCCTCCTCATCCTCTGTAATATTTTCAACAGGTCCAGTCAGGACAGGAGCGAGTACAGTACATCTCAACATATCATAGCAGGTTAGAAAATATGATCATGCAGTAAAGTAAGATACATGAACTGAAGAAATACAGTATGTAAACAGAGAGAGAAACTGTAATAGAAATATCTACTATACATAGAGAGCTAATAGTGACTAGTGAGTCAGAGTAAAATATAAACATGTGAATGGCATAGGAGGTTCATGACTACAGCTAAGAGAGTGGTTCATGACTACAGCTACTGGGATAATATTCACATGTCTATTTCCACTCCCCCATCCCCAATCGATACACAAAGATCTGTTCAAGTTATGTTAAGGTTCGTGAAACTTCACATGGCTCATAAAATGAGTGATACGTGAAGGTGATTCATGATGGCTCTGTGAACATGAGAGTACATGTGTCACAAGCGATTCGTGAATCAGAGGAAGCATAGAGATACGTGATGATTCGTGAAACGCACAAAATATGTAGTATCCGATGCTCCCGAGGGGGATAACATCTCATGAAAAGATCCATATAGTACCAATCCGTGTGACCAACGTGGTAGTATCAAGTAAAGTAATTTAAAGCAGGAAAATAATTCTAAGCAAGATATGAAATGATCAGAGAATGTACTCGCCTGGTATCCTGAACGTCCGAAGAGAATATACTGTCCGAGGAGTGGTGTCTGTCTCCTATAGAACAATACAAGTCACAACAAGTCTAAAATAAGAAAATAGACTGCTACAATACATCTATATGAAGTTTGGGGTCAATCTACTCTAAAGTCAACCTTTGGTCAACTCTAGTCAACCCTAACAGTCAAACTAGGTTAATTCTAGTCTAATCTAGTCTAACTAGTCCAATCTAGACTCAACCAAGTCTAGCCTATACCAAGCCTATGCCAAACCATATATCAATATCAATATCAATATCATATATCAATATATCATTATACATATATCAATATCAATATATCATTATCATATATCAAAATCAATATATCATTATCATATATCAATATCAATATATCATTATACATATATCAATATCAATATATCATTATCATATATCAATATCAATATCAATATATCATTATACATATATCAATATCAATATATCATTATACATATTTACATACATTCATATAGCATACATACATATATATTTACATGTATTTATACATAGAGAAATAGAGAGGGGGGTTAAGGGGTAACATATGAGGTGGGTGTGTGTGTTAAATATGAGGGAAAAACCTATGTCAAATTCATATGTGTGTGTGAGTGCATAGGATGTGTGGTCATGTGTGTGTGGACATGAGTGAGTGTGTGACTAAATTACAAAACAGTGAAGTGAGAGAGAGAAGAGTGTGTGCTCAGATTTCTGAGGAAAACACATCAAAACAGTGACAACTTGCAAACAGTGGCAGAAAACTAAATAGGTCCTGTGTTTTAGGACTGCTATAGTGGCTGCCCTAGTGAATGTGACAGAAATTCAATGTGTGGAATGGTGTCTACTTGTGTGTGTGTGTGTACATAATGAATGTGTGTGCGTGTGTTGTAGGTGACAGTGGAAAAATGAAAATAGAAACCAATTCAGTAAAGGGAAGAAAGAAGCCAATCGTTGTAAAGAAAGGGAAACAAATTAGTGTTCTCAGATTTCAATATACATATATCACTAACAGTTCATCAACTCAGGTATCTGTGAATTCAGGTTTTTGGGTTCATAAAAAAAAATAGTTAACACTCATTTAGTTCAAACATTCAAAACACAATTTCAGACTTGACCTATCTCAGGTATTCAGGAATCTCAGTTTAATGATTCACTGAAATTCTCAGGTATTCAGTCATCAACTAAATGATTTCAGATTTCCATACTTCATATCAGTAAACATTTAAATCTATGGATCAATTCAACACACATGAATCTCAGTTTCTCCATTTCAGTCTTCCACCTTAAATCCAACTCAGGTTTGCATAAGGATTAGCATATAACATGTAGTATTATTTCAGAAATCAACCTATTTCAGTTATTTTGAACTTCTCAGATATCTCAGGTACATCAGTTCTCAGGAAATTTTGAATCCAAGCAGACCAACAGTTTTCAGGTTGCCAATTAGGAAAAAGACTCAGTGAACATCAATTTGAATCAAAACTCAATTCATCCAAAAACTAATTTGAAACCCAATTTTCAAAACCCAAACCTAAATCATCATTTCAGCAATATAATATACATGTCTATGAATTAATTCTTGGTAATTGACATCACAAACAACTTGGAATCAAAATCAATTAAAAAAAAAACAAAACAGGAGCTGTGGTACCAGCTTAATGAAACCTATAGCTCAACAGAAAATTCGAAGACTAAAACTCAAGCAAATCACAACCTTATCATGATCATCATCTATTACATATGTATGTGAACTAAACTTGATCACTTAACATCATTAAAATCAGTATAATGACAGATTACAAATCAGAAAATTAGTTTTAGAACAGAGTATCAGTGCATCTAACAGTGTACCATAGGAATTCAGAATTTCGAATCATTAAGCCATCTAATTTACAATTAACAAGTTGGTAAATAATATAGCATAGTGTAGGGGTCCTAAGAGTCATCTCGTATCCAAAAATTGGACACGAGTCGTGTCCAAATAGATGCACGAACACAGACACGAAACAGTGCACGAAAATCATCGTGCACGCGTGCACGCGTGTCCTGCGCGTGACACAGGCCACGTGGCGACACGTAACCTTGCGTACACGTGCGCCAGGGGTAGGGCTACCCCTAGGACCGCCTGTACAGTGACCACGACGTGTGTCGTGTCCGTGTCAGCTGCGTATCAGTACGCAAACTGTGCGCACACAGCAGCCCGCGCGTGGCTCGTACGACCAGTACGGGGGCGATTGTGCCACGCACACTCCACGAGGTGCTCCCAAATTTTGGGAGCACGATGACAGTCGTTGCCCCTAGGCTCACACCAAGTTTCAGGTCACGACGTGTCCAGTGTCGAGAGAAAACGAGCCCGTGATACAGGACACAGTGTACGTGTGTGCACGGTGTGTCCAACCCAAAATTCTGACACAATAGGACACTAAAACACTAGGACACCTTCACAAATATTAATGTACACATCAAGATCTACAAATCCATATAATTACATTTCAAAAATATGAAAATAAATTCCTATGTGGCATTTCTACAAACACCTAGTGTATCACCATGATACGTGTCCGATATGGACACGAAATGGACACGAATTGTGTCCAAATTTCGGGGACAGCTAGGAAACCCTAAATCCTAACCTTATATGCAAATAAATCAGGAAAAACTATGAGTTTAGATGATTTACCTATTGAGTATCAAAACTTAAGAAAAGCTTCAAAGAGGGGATTCCAAATGGCAACTCCAAATCTCCAAATTGCATACAAACTGATATACTCCTCCAAAATCAGTATATAAACATAAATTAGATCCTATTGCAAAAGACTAGGACTAAAAAGGAGCTAAAATGAATTAATTAGGAATTTCTAAGGTTGGGGATTTACCTCTTCCAAAATTTGAGATCTATTTCCAATAGAGGCTAACCCTAAATGAAAGAGGCATTAAATAGGGGTGGGAATCCCTAGGTTGGCTGCCATGGGTGGGTTTAATCTGGTTTTGGGCCTAAGTCATGGGCCTATGGCTTAATCACAAGTCTCAAAATTGATAAATCATAAGTCATTGACTTATGCCATAAGTCATGAACTAGTTTTACTTAAGTAATCCTTCCTACCTTATGACCAATCTCTAATGACTAAAAGTAGGTTGACTAGAGCTAGACTAGGGTCACCAACTAGGGTTAGTTCTAGGTTAGTCTACAAGTCTCAACTAGTCATGACTAACACAACAAATAGCAATATTTAATTAATATTAAAATCACACAAATTTCCATAAATCATATTAAATTCAAATAAATCCTAAAATGCCCAAAATACCCTCTAGGCTATAATGTACTAGCTAAACATCCTAAGCACATGGCTAGGCTCTAAGGTTACACTAGTCAAACACCAAATCATAAGCCATAACTTAAAATAGTTTTAAATAATTAAAAATCACCAAAAATCATATTATCATTTAAATATCATAATTAAATAAATTAAAATACAAAATTTCAAAATTACCCTTATTTTAGAAACTGGGTGTTACAAGGAACGACTACTTACTCCCTCAGTGATCTCACCTATTAACAATCCTTGGGGTGGTCATCCATAAACTTTGTCCTTTTTGGCAGACTTTTAAGGTATCTGGTTCTGGTTTTCGATTCTGTAGACGCCTTGCTTGGTGAACTTATATCTTCATCGTCGTCATCATTGATTGTCCTTTTGTTGAAGACTCGGTACCTTTGCTTTTGGCCGCATAACCAAAAAAGTTACCCTCATTGGCCTTTTCGTCAAATTTACCTAAATTATCTTTATTATTAAGAATAAAACATTTACAACAAATAATTTTGAAATAAGTAACTGTGGGTGTTCTATCAAACCATAACTCATAGGGAGTCTTCTTCGATTTAGGTCGAATTAGAACCCTATTGAGAACATAACAGGCTATATTGAGAACTTCTGCCCAGAAATATTTAGATAGACTAAACTTGTTTAACATTACTCTAGCTATTTCAGATAGAGTCCTATTTTTACGTTCCACAACTCAACTTTTTGGTGGAGTCCTAGGACAGGAGAACTCATGCAAATATTCGTGTGTGTCACAGAATTGCTCAAAATTTGCATTATCAAATTCGCCGCCATGATTACTTCGAATATGAGTGATCATGAATCCTTTCTCATTTTTAACTTTCTTACAAAATATGATAAATTTAGATAATGCATCATTCTTGCGTGCGAGAAAATATACCCACGTGTATCTAGTGAAGTCATATACTATTACAAATGCATATAACTTACCACCTAGGCTAGCAATTCTACTAGGCCCAAATAAATCTATATGCAGTAATTGTAGAGGTCTACTGGTACTTACTGCATTTTTTGACTTAAAAGTGGATCGGGTATCTTTGTTCTTTTCACATTCACTACATATTGTATCCTTCTTGAAAACGATGTCTGGTAAGCCTCATACCAGTTTTTTTATGGATAATCTTGAAATTGTGTCCATGTTTGCATGACCGAGTCTTATGTGCCATAGTCGACTCTCATTGTTCTTGGCAAGTAAGCATCTACCTGCTTTGTTAGAATCTTCTAACAAATAGAAAATATATATGTTGTCTTCCCTAATACCTTCAAAGATAGTACTACCAGTTGAGCTATCAACTATAGTACATTTGTCTTTGTCAAAGTTAATACCATAACCATGGTCAACTAAATGGCTTATGCTGAGTAGGTTATGTTTTAACTCAGTTACTAGACATACATCTTTAATCACAGGTTAGGGATCCTTACCAATGTTGCTGACACCAACTATATACCCTTTGAAGTTATTACCGAAGGAGACATCATTCTTTCTTCTTCGACAGTATTGTGAATAAAGAAGCATCACCTGTCATGTGCCGTGAGCAACTACTGTCGAGGATCCACTTGCTTTTAGCATGAGTAGGGTGCTCCACCTACAAAAAAATTTGTAGATAAAACTTTTGGTATCAATTTCTTGTAGGGTCCGAATATGTTAGTTTTTGGTATCCATGCACATATATTCAAATCAACTAACTTTCTTACTCTACATACATGAGAAATATGACCAATGGTGCCACAATAGTGACATCTAACACGCTGATTGTTAGGTGCAGTGTGTTGTACATGATTGGTAGGTCTTGGACTTGTAGTAGATGCATATCGGTTAGTCTTCTTGGTCAAAGGTTTGGCTATGTTTGTTCTGACAGTATTGGGTTTGAATATGTTCTGATGTTTCGTTAATTAACACATGTTAGGGTAGGAAGCAACAACTTTAAGCTATTTTTCTAACCTAATTTCCAACTCTTTGGAGGTGTCATAAAGTGCGTTATAGTCAGTTGTGAGTGCATCATTTTTTATTAGTACACAGTGATGGCTCTTCTTTTCTTTGAGTAAATCTTTCTCAAGTTTAGCAATGGTCTTGTCTTTTTCTTCAGATGAACGTGTAGTCTCGTGTAGTTGCAGTTCGACAGAAGAAAGCTCACCAGTCTCACTAGGGTTTACACTATTTCTAACCTCAGCTAGTAAGTATCACTCCCAGTTTTCAAGAACAGGGGTATTTTGGTCATTTTTCTTTTTAGAATATTTTTTGAATTTATTTTATTATTTATGATATTATTTTGGGGTTATTTGAGTCGGGTTCGAATTTCAACTCAATCCGACTTGTATCGAAGACCAGGGGTAGCTTTGACTCTATTGGGACCCACTTATTAGTTAGACATGGCCCACATATGACAATATTTAAGTTAGTATGGTTAGACTAAATTTCATGACTAGGTTTTGTTAATTAGAGATTTTAAACTAGACTAATTTAGCCCCAAACCAAAACCTATTTTTAATTTAAACCAATAGGAGCTAGAGGGGGTTATTTTAGACTTTAGCAAATAGGGACAAACTTCCTATATGTGGCCGGCCACGAATAGGAGGGAATGAGTCACTTCTCATTTGTTATTATCCACAAATTTCTCTCTCTTATTCTTTTCCAAAATTTTGAGAGGAACCACCATTGATTTCATCTCCAAATCAATCATTTCTTCCACCAAATCTTCTTTATTTCTTCTCTACTCCATGAAGAGAGGGTGCTAGCCAAGTTTGGGAGGATTTGGCTTTGGTTCGTGTCTATTTGGAGATCCCTTCGTGTCGGTGTCGTATCGGAAGTTCCCTTGGATTTTACCTCCCAGAAGGTAAAATCTCCCCTCTATTTCACTCCTACATGCATATAGGACTATTTTGAACCTATAGGAATGACCCCCATAGTTGTATCTCCATTTGTGTCCATTTTGTGTCCATTTGGAGATATTAGGAGTGTCCTTGATGTGTTGTTGTATCCATGTGGGAAATCCCCAATTTTGGATACTTCTTGTGTTTGAGATATTGTGTAAATGACTTATTTTCTATTTAATCTCAGATTTTTATATGCTAGAATGTTGTTCTTCATGTATCATATAGTATCTTAATGTATCATATTATATATATATTACATGGTTATATATATTTAAGTTTGTGTGTGTGTCTCTTTATATTTGAGAGTATGTATATACATGTATTGGTAAGAGGGTGTGTGTCTATTTTCATGTATCATATATAGATATATATTCTTGTATATATTATATTGAATGTGTCTCTATATATATGTGTGTGTGTGTGTGTGGATGCATATATATATGTGTGTGTGTGTGTGGATGTATATATATATGTGGGTGTGTGTGTGGCGTTTAGAGAGAGTGTGATTTAGAGAGTGAGTTAGAGAGATAGATAGGGAGGAGTTGAGAGTGATTGAGGGATATAGAGAGTGAGATTGAGGGAGAGAGAGAGAGGAGGGGGAGCTGCTGCCATTGGCAGCAACAGACTCAACAGTAGCAGCAGCAGTCCCCTATGGGGACTGCACAACAGCAGCAGCTACTTGGCTGCTGCCATAGTAGCAGCTTGAGGAGAGCTGCTTGCAGCAGCAGTAGCAGGACTTCTTTTCCCCCTTTTTCTAGTTCATTCAACCCATAAATCCATTAATTCATGCATCCATTCAGCTATCCATTCATCCATCCATTCAGCCATCCATACATTCCCCTATTCTCCATTCATTCACCCATAACTTTCACTTATTACAGTATTCACAAAATCAGTCCATCCATTCCCTCAATACAATTTCAGTCCACTTCATTACATATAAATCCATTTTTTCATCCATTCATTCATATATTCAGTCATTCTTTCATCCATTCATTCATACATTCAGTCATCCTCCCATTACACATTCATTCATTCCATACATTCAGTCCAATATGTGGACTTTGCCAACAGCCCATAACCCCATTTCATATTCCATTTCACATACATATCAGCCCTCCCATTTTAATTCAGCCCAATATCAGTCCATGTATATATATACAGTCCAACCATTCAATTCATTCATCCATATCATTCCCATATATCCACTTCTTTTCCATATCCATAAAATCCATTCCATCCTCCATGAATCCACCTATCCATTTCACTATTTCATTACATCCACAAAAATATCATTACATATCATAGCCCCTTGAGTATTGAGTGATACCTTGTGAGTTTGTGTTGTGTGTGAGTTAGTGTGTGTTTGAGTGTGGGTAAGGTTAAGATACCATATTAAGGATAAGGTATTTGTGTTAGAAGATATGTTAGTTGAGATATGGTATTGTATTAGAGTAGGGTTGTAGGCTTGTTAGAGTTAGTATTAGAAGTTTGTATTAGAGTTAGAAGGGAGTGGTATCGTAGGATACCAAGTTGGTATCTTAAGGTAAATATGATTTAACTTATTTGAGTTAAGGTATTGAGATACTTCAAGATAAGAAGTTAGAGTATCAAGATACCATGGCATGGTATCGAGATACGAGGGCATGGTATTAGGATACCATGTTGAGGTAGAAAAGTGCCTAGAAACTAAGGTAGAGGCTTGGTAGTGGGTTTACCTTGGTAAGGGTAATAGTGTAAGTTAAGATAATTACCTATAACTAAGGTATGTGATTTTAATGCTTAAGATATAAGTAGAATTTGGTTCCTTTGGTTGGTAATGGTCTGGATTAGTGCTCTTAGACTAGTTTTGACCTCGGTTGACCGTTTTGACCAAAAGTCAACGAAAGTCAACCGAAAGTTAAACTTAGCCTAAAAGTGGCTAGAATTGACCCAAAATCAAACCAGAGTTGACCAGTTGACTGAAAGTCAACTTTTAGTCAACATTAGACTGGTTTGACCTAGGGTTGACCTAGAGTTGACCAGGGTTGACCAGTTGATCAAAAGTCAACTGTAAGTCAACCTTTGACCCATATTGACCTAGTTTGACTTGGATTGACTTCCTGTGACCTTGTTTGTTCTAGTTTGGCTCAGTATGACCTAGTGTCACCTAGTTTAGCCTGATGTGACCTAGTTTGACCTAGTTTTGGCTTATACTTGCATATCATGACTAGATTAGCTTTTCTTTCATTATTAAACCCTGTTTGGACTTATGGTATCTCATCTTTAGGTCTGTGATTACTCTGAGCATCTGTTCACCTTATCAGCTCAAGACCATAGGCGAGTACATTCACTGATAGTTTTCATTGTCTTGATATCTGCTATATCCGATTCAGTTATAGTATCTTACTTGATTCCTAACACGATGGTTCACGGACTATTATATGTCGACTTGTTACTTGTACTTGTATATTGGTATATGACTCGACTTGTTACATGTACTTGTATAGACATGGACTTGAGAGCGTGTAAAACCCCTAAATTTCTACTATACTTTTAGTACTGATTTTTTATTATACATCGCATAGCCGTATTGCACGTCGCACGAGAATTTACGTTTTTCGTATTTACTCGTCTAGTGCGAATATGTGCGAGGTACATATATTTAGAAAAATAGTTTTTATTTTATTAACGGTGATGGTTTCAAAATATATATATAATAATTGTTTTTATTAAAAGTTGTGAAAAGTATCTATTGAGGTTGCCAAACTTATTATTTTAATTATTTATGAAAGGCTATCTTATTTTAATGGTAATTTAGAAAACTAGAATTATGTGAATATTCTAATCAACTAAAACACAAGAAAATTATTTCATGTACATTTTCAAAAATTAATTTTTATTATTTATAATAAATTATTTAGCAAAAAGGTATTTTAAATATTTGAATATTTAAGTTTATTTTTGAAATTTTTTTAAAGATATTTCATATTACTATTTAAAATATTTATTCTTATTTTTGAAATTATTATGCTATTTAAATAAAAAGGTAGTGTAAATTTTTTCCCTATAAATACTTAAATATTTATTATTATTTTTGAAATTAATTTTTATATAAATTCTATAAAAATATATTCTTGGATTTATTTATGATAAATTAAATGGTGATTAGATTTATTGATTTAAATTAAATAGTTTAATTTAAATGTGTTATTTATCTATATTTAAATTGAATTTGGATTAGATTTAGATATGAATGTATTGGTTTAAATTTGATAGTAAAATTATCTATTTGGGTTTTAAAAATCTCAATCCTTATCTAACTGGGAATTTCCACATCCTATAAATAGGCAGGTACTCCTCCATAAATTCCTCACATCCACCAAATTTTCACCAGATGATGTGCATCGTGTCCGTGTCCATGTTCATCCTTTTTCCCTTCTACTATTTTCTTTTGTACATATACACTTTTTACTCCGTGTCCGACAACCCCGGACACCGACACTTTCCCGTGTCACGCAAGACACAACCCGACACGCCAAAACATTATCCTAATTTCCACATTGTCGTCCCTCCCCTCGCTACACCCCCGATCCAGCCATGACCACCCCTAGATCTCGGCCACCTCTAGAATCGCCAACCAATCTCGCTAAGTCTGGCAGCCCCGACTCCAACTGTCACCACAACCGTTACCAACACCCCTCTTTGCCAATCGATGGAGCTGAACCGACCATCACCATTAAACCCGTACACCACCACTACCTAGGCCAGTGCCAATCACCTCCAAACCACCCGTTCCTCGGCGCCCCTACAGGAAAACCACGCTGCAGTGCCTCCCCGCATCCCCATGAGCACCATGGCCGCATCATCCATCACCACCACGTCGCTAGAATCTCCATCCCGCCACAACAACCGAACACCACCACCGGCATCCTCGTCTTCCCGACCGAGACCCAAAAATCACGACTTCCGGCCAACCTCCCCCAAACCCACCAAAACGTTCGACCACCGCGGCAGCCACCAACAGCCCAAACCCCCACACTGTCGGAACCAAAAATAAATAAAGTAAAAAAAATAAAATAACTACTACCGCCATCTCACCGGAAATCGTATTCGCCAATCCCTACCCATGTCCGCCGTCCTCCGTAAAAAGCCACCGCGGCGTCCAGTCTCCGACCCCCACCGCGTACACCAGCCCCCGTCTCTGCCGCTGCATCCCGAAGCAGCCACCAGTGTGTCCGCCACCGTGTGCTGGAGCGGCACCACGCCAACGCCGCGCGTGCACCGCTCTCTGCCGTACCGTTCTCCCGCGGCCGCATCTCCGCCGCCTTTCCCCTCCGCTGTGGTAGCCCGGCCACCCGCCGACGCATTTTCGCCCAGCCGCCCTCCACTTCCGGCCACCGAATCCTCGCCCAGGCAGTAGCCCTCCGCCGGATCCGAACCTTTCCGCCCAGCAGTGCCCGGCCCTCGGCTCGTCGCTCGCCGCCCGACTTCCCTCTTCCTCGTCTCAAACTCCTCCCGAGTACCCATCGCTCCTTTTTCTCTCCCCGAGCTCACTCTCCTCCTACTCGCTCAGCTCATCCCTCTCCCTCCTCTCTTTCACTCCCTTCTGTTCCTCTCTGTTATTCACTATTTTCCCCCTCTTTTAAATGTTTCGCTGGCTTCAGAGAACAATTTATTCTCAATTTTGTTTTTTTGTTTTAATTTTGTGTATTGTTGTTCCCTTCTGTTCTCTCTCCCGAAGAGAGAAGAGAACAGCAGACCCCGCTGCTGCTATCTTGTAATTTTTTTAACAAGTATTTTATTATTTTTATTATTACCATAAATTTTGTTTTCTTTGAGAAGTATGTATTACTATACTAGACTGTATTCAAAAAATTATATATATATACACAAATTATTGTTTTTATCTGTATATTAATACTATGGTTATTAAAATTATTATTATTTTAAGATTTTTAATATTCATAAATGTTTAACATTCAAAAATATAAATAAAGTACTAGGCTTGACCCTATGTTAAATATAGGGTTTTGACCTAAATTTTTAGTTAACCGTATTAGATTTTTAGTTTAAATATTTTCTAGATTCTGCCAAGTTATTAAATATATTTATAAGCAAGTTATGTTTAGCCATAAAACTGGTTCTCCGTATTTTCATATTTAACCTAAAAATATTTGATGCTGTTTCCAAATTATTAGAAACTATTTCAAGTATTACGTAAAATATTTTTACTAATAAAAATATAGTTTTCAAGTATTATAAATAGTTTTCTAAAATTATATATATATATATATATATATATATATATATATATATATATTTTCAAGTATTATATGCACACATATAATAATATATATATACACACATACATTAATTATACTAATAAACTAGTAGCATATAAATCCATAACTAATGAAATACATAGCAAAAAATTAATTAAATTATAAAAATCAAATATAAATTATGGGGGTTTACAAGTTGTGTTAGTTGTGTGCATCCAAGAGTGACTTGGGTGCTATCGATGGTGTCATCGATATAATAGTGCGTATGTGACTTATAGGTTAGACGACTCTCCCGTTAGCAATGAAGTTATTTCTTGTGACTTCTATGACTGGACACATCTCATGACATGACACTATGAGTGAGATTATATTGTGCTGGCATGAGCCTACGTATTTGTCTAGCTACTAATACTGGCAGGTAGTACTGGCATGAGCCTACGCTTTTTTTTCCAAGTATTATATATATATATATATATATTACTTATCATATTTCCTTGATTACCCTCATGTCCATAACTAATCTCATTCTTCCTATCCCCTCGCCAATTCCATAAGTCTTCTTATCGAACCTAACTAATCTGACCATTTCGGGACCCGATGGAACAATCTGTGCCATTATTGGAGGCTGTTTTGCGCAGTTGTATCACCAAAGCCATATGATGTGCCACCATGAGCATCGTACCACGCCAGGAGTCACTATCAGGCAAGACACCTTGTCTTTACTGTTTAATTTCTTGCTCAATATCATGCATGTTTTATTTCTTATAAGTTGTTCTTTCAAAACCATATATAGTTGCAAATTATTATACTTTAATTTTCTTTATGCACTTAGCCTAGAGTTAAGGGACCACCTTTGTTTATGCCGCATTCATTGGCCCGACACATGTGTGCCATGATGTTACGTGTCTCATATAGATGCGGACTTGCGTACTGACCGTACATCAGTGCGTACAGGACGAGTGTTAGGATATAACCGCTAATATAATTGCCTAGAAGACTTAGCGGTTATTAGAAATATCGTAGTGTGGATTCAGCATGAGTAGTGTATGGGGAGGAGGAAGACAGTTATTAGGCGCAGGGGCTTTCATACATTTACTTTTCTCTAGCTGCCATTTATGACTCAGCCGAGAGCTAGTGCGCCGTACATTTATTTACTTTCCTCTAGATGCCACTAGTGCCTCGGTTGAAACACAAATGTGCCGTGTATTTACCTTCCTCTAGCTGCCATTAGTGACTCACCTAAGAGCTATTGGCCGTGCATTTATTTTCCTCTAGATGCCCCTTAGCTCTCACCCGAGTGCTAATGGGCCGTGTATTTAATTATTTCTAGATGCCACTAGTGCCTTGGTTGAAACGCTAATGCCCCGTGTTTCTAGTCTCGGAAGCCCTTGTGTGGAACGTTGTCTTCAAAATACATTTTCATATATAATGGTTAAGGACCTTTATTTGTGTAGTCACATATACTTTTCTGTTGTGCTTTATTTATTCAGTTATTGGCATGATATTATGTGTCTTGTTACGTCCCTCTGAGGACCTGGTTATCTCGCCAGGTGTATGCTCTTGTCTTTCGCAGGTGTTCTAGTTCTAGCCGTGATCATCGCTATTTCTTCGAGGATGATTGCACTTGGATCATCTTCGCTTCGCTCGCCAAACTTATTTCATTTCCATGTATTTCTTTCTTTACCTGTTGGTAGTAGATTTGTCTCCGCCCAATATATTGTATCAAGACAATTAATTATCATTGTATGATATCTTTTATTCATTTATTTCTGTGTGGATGAAATTGGTTATGGTTCTACTGCATTTTACAGCTTACGTATAATTATTATATGGCTAGCATGTCTACATTCCTAGTCCTACGTATTTTGGGACTGGGGTGTTACATATTTTTGTGGTAGCCCATGCAGGTCGAGATAAATTGTTTGGTTACTTTACCGTACCAAGCAAACCTGCGTATAGGATTAGAGTCTAGGATCTCATCCATATACTTGACCGCCTTCTCGCTTGACTCCTCGAATTGCATCTTTCTTGATTCCTTCAATCGTGATTCGTGCCCTTCTTTCGTGTTTGATAGAGATTAATAAGGTAACCAATAGTAGGTGAACATGACCCATTGTCCTATCACCCTACTAGTTTAACTCTTGTATGTTGGGTAGAATGACTTACGACCTAACCTTCCTTGTGACCTTAACCAAGTCTTAAGCAAGTAGAAAGTAGGACGACTGTATAAGCACCAACATAAGACATTACTAGGTTCTTAAGAAGTTTGAACTAGTTCCACTTCTTTCAATATTAATCGTGCCTATGTTTTTACTATTTTTGATTATCCTATGCTGCTAGTTTAGCTTAAGTTTTGCAAGCTTATTCCCTTATCGAGCTTGATCATGACATGTTTTATTGGGTGCGCACCCACTAACAAATTGTCTAATCAGAACCGGTGTATGATGGTCTGATCAACCTATTGAACTTTGGTTCGCTTTTATTTGTTGTTCTACGTGGATGGGGACATAGCTAAACTTGTCATCTAGAGTCCCATCCGCGACAGTTTTGGCAATTCTTTTTGAATTAATCACTCGCCTTTGAACCACATATTGGTATTCGAAAACAACTTCCTTGGACTCATATTGGTTTTCGTCTTTCACTTATTTAGACGAAGACTCGTACTTAATAGATAGACCCAAAGTATCACCTTAGTTGCCCCACCATCTATTGCCAAGAAATTAGCCATGGACCAACCCAGATGACTCCAATCTCGTCTCAAGTTACAGGACATTTCCTTCAACTCTCAATCTATTATCATGACTTTCTAAATTGTTTAAAACTTAGGAAGGATTAGAACCATTTCCCTTAACCATCCTTCTAAAAACCTAGACGAGTATCTTCTCCCAAGGAAATCACCTATCCTTAATAAATCAAATTACCACCCCTTATTGACCGTTAATCTTTGTCTCTTTTTCTGTTAACACGCGACCATCAATTACTCCCTAAATTAAATTCATGATTTATTTCCGTAGTTATCGAAATCACGTCGTAATTTGATTGTTCCTCATTGATATACCCTTGTACCCTCTCAACCCCCGTACTTATTTTTAATTTTGAGGACAAAATTCTTGTAAGTTGGGTAGGATGTAAAAACCCTAAATTTCTACTATATTTTTAGTACTAGTTTTTTTTATTATACATCGCATATCCGTATTGTACGTCGTGCTGGAATTTACGTTTTTAGTATTTACTCGTCTAGTGCGAATATGTGCGAGGTACATATTTTTAGAAAAATGGCTTTTATTTTATTATCGGTGATGGTTTCAAAAAAAATATATATATATAATAATTATTTTTATTAAAAGTTGTAAAAAGTATCTATCGAGGTTGCCAAACTTATTATTTTAATTATTTATAAAGGCTATCTTATTTTAATGGTAATTTAGAAAACTAGATTTATGTGAATATTCTAATCGACCAAAACACAAAAAATTATTTCATGTACATTTTCAAAAATTAATTTTTATTATTTATAATAAATTATTTATCAAAAAGGTATTTAAATATTTGAATATTTAAGTTTATTTTTGAATTTTTTTAAAAGATATTTCATATTACTATTTAAAATATTTATTCTCATTTTCGAAATTATTATGCTATTTAAATAAAAAGGTAGTGTAAATTTTTTTTCGATTAATACTTAAATATTTATTATCATTTTCGAATTTAATTATTATATAAATTCTATAAAAAGATATTCTTGGATTTATTAATGATAAATTAAATGGTGATTAGATTTATTGATTTAAATTAAATAGTTTAATTTAAATGTGTTATTTGTCTATATTTAAATTGGATTTGGATTAGATTTAGATATGAATGTATTGGGTTTAAATTTAATAGTAAAATTATTTATTTGGGTTTTAAAAATCTCAATCCTTATCCAACTGAAAATTCCCACATCCTATAAATAGGCAGGTACTCCTCCATAAATTTCTCACATCCACCAAATTTCCAGCAGATAATGTGCATCGTGTCCGTGTCCGTGCCCATCCTTTTTTACTTCTACTATTTTCTTTTGTACATATACACTTTTTGCTCCGTGTCTGACAACCCCGGACACCGACACTTTTCCGTGTCACGCAAGACACAACTCGACACGCCAAAACATTATCCTAATTTCCACATTGCCGTCCCTCCCCTCGCTACACCCCCGACCCAGCCATGACCACCCCTGGACCTCGATCGGCCACCTCCAGAATCGCCAACCAATCTCTCCAAGTCCGACAGCCCCAACTCCAACTGTCACCACAACCATTACCAACACCCCTCTTCGCCAATCGATGGAGCTGAACCGACCATCACCAAAACCCGTACACCACTACTGCCTAGGCCAGTGCCAATCACCCTCAAACCACCCATTCCTCGGCGCCCCAACAGGAAAACCACGCTGCAGTGCCTCCCCGCATCCCCATGACCACCATGGCCGCATCACCCATCACCACCACGTCGCAAGCATCTCCATCCCGCCACCAAAACCGAACACCACCATCGACATCCTCGTCTCCCCGACCGAGACCCAAAAATTACGACTTCCGACCAACCCCCCCCCCAAACCCACCAAAACGTCCGACCACCGCGGCAGCCACCAACAGCCCAAACCTCCATACTGTCGGAACCAAAAATAAATAAAAGAAAAGAAAATAAAATAACCACTACCGCCATCTCACCTGAATCCGCATCCGTCGATCTCGACCAGTGTCCGCCTTCCCCATGTAAATCCACCGCGGCGTCCAGTCTCCGACCCCCACCGCGTACACCAGCCCCCGTCTCTGCCGCTACATCCCGAAGTAGCCACCGGCATGTCCGCCACCATGTGCTGGAGCGACACCATGCCAATGTTGTGCGTGCACCGCTCTCCGCCGTGCCGTTCTCCCGCGGCCGCATCTCCGTCGCCTTTCCCCTCCGCTGCGGTAGTCCGGCCACCCGCCGACGCGTTTTCGTCCAGCCGCCCTCTACTTCCGGCCACCGAATCCTCGCCCAGGCAGTAGCCCTCCGTCGGACCCGAACCTTTCTGTCCAGCAGTGCCCGGCCCTCGGCTCGTCGCTCGCCGCCCGACTTCCCTCTTCCTCGCCTCAAACTCCTTCCGAGCACCCATCGCTCCTTTTTCTCTTCCCGAGCTCACTCTCCTCCCGCTCGCTCAGCTCACCCCTCTCCCTCCTCTCTTTCACTCCCTTCTGTTCCTCTCGGTTATTCACTATTTTCCTCCTCTTTTAAATGTTTTGTTGGCTTCAGAGAAGAATTTGTTCTCAATTTTGTTTTTTGTTTTAATTTTGTGTATTGCCGTTCCCTTCTGTTCTCTCTCTCGAAGAGAGAAGAGAACAGCAGACCCCGCTGCCTCTATCTTGTGTTTTTTTAACAAGTATTTTATTATTTTTATTATTAGCCATAAATTTTGTTTTCTTTGAGAAGTATGTGTTAATATACTAGACTGTATTGAAGAAATTATATATATATATATATATATATATATATATATATATATATATATATATATATATATATATATATATATACGCAAATTATTGTTTTATCTGTATATTAATGCTATGGTTATTAAAATTATCATTATCTTAAGATTTTTGATATTCATAAATGTTTAACATTCAAAAATATAAATAAAGTACTAGGCTTGACCCTATGTTAAATATAGGTTTTTGACCTAAATTTTTAGTTAACCGTATTAGATTTTTAGTTTAGATATTTTCTAGATTCTACCAAGTTATTAAATATATTTATAAGCAAGTTATGTTTAGCCATAAAACCGGTTCTCCGTATTTTCATATTTAACCTAAAAATATTTGACGTTGTTTCCAAAATATTAGAAACTATTTCAAGTATTACGTAAAATATTTTTACTAATAAAAATATAGTTTTCAAGTATTATAAATAGTTTTCTAAAATTATATATATATTACTTATCATATTTCCTTGATTACCCTAATGTCCATAACTAATCTCATTCTTCCTATCCCCTCGCCAATTCCATACGTCTTCTTATCGAACATAACTAATCTGATTATTTCGGGACCCGATGGAACAATCTGTGCCATTATTGGAGGCTGTTTTGCGCAGTTGTATCACCGAAGCCATATGATGTGCCACCATGAGCATCGCACCACGCCAGGAGTCACTATCAGGCAAGACACCTTGCCTTTACTGTTTAATTTCTTGCTCAATATCATGCTTGTTTTATTTCTTATAAATTATTCTTTCAAAACCATATATAGTTGCAAATTATTATACTTTAGTTTTCTTTATGCACTTAGCCTAGAGTTAAGGGACCACCTTTGTTTGTGCCGCATTTATTGGCCCGACGCATGTGTGCCACGATGTCACGTATCTCATATAGATACGGACTTGCGTACCGACCGTACATCGGTGCGTACAAGACGAGCGTTAGGATATAACCGCTAATATAATTGCCTATAAGACTTAGCGGTTATTAGAAATATCGTGGTGTGGATTCAACACGAGTAGTGCATGGGGAGGGAAAAGACAGTTATTAGGCACAGGGGCTTTCACACATTTACTTTTCTCTAGCTGTCATTTGTGACTCAGCCGAGAGCTAGTGCGTCGTGCATTTATTTACTTTCCTTTAGATGCCACTAGTGCCTCGGTTGAAACACAAATGTGCCGTGTATTTACCTTCCTCTAGCTGTCGTTAGTGACTCACCCAAGAGCTTGTGGCCGTGCATTTATTTTCCTCTAGATGCCCCTTAGCTCTCACCCGAGTGCTAATGTGTCGTATATTTACTTTTCTTTAGATGCAACTAGTGCCTTGGTTGAAACGCTAACGCGCCGTGTTTCTAGTCTCGGAAGCCCTTCTGTGGAACGTTGTCTTCAAAATACATTTTTACATAAAATAGTTAAGGACCTTTATTTGTGTAGTCACATATACTTTTCTGTTGTTCTTTATTTCTGCAGTTATTGGCATAATATTATGTGTCTTGTTACGTCCCTTTGAGGATCTGGTTATCTCGCCAGGTGTGTGCTCTTGTATTTCACAGGTGTTCTAGCTCTACCAGTGATTATCGCTATTTCTTCGAGGATGATTGCACTTGGATCGTCTTCGCTTCGCTCGCCAAACTCATTTCATTTCTTTGTAATTTTTTCCTTACTTGTTGGTAGTAGATTTATCTCCACCCAACATATTGTATCATATTATATGCTATATTTTATTCATTTATTTCTGTGTGGATGAGATTAGTTATGGTTCTACTGCATTTTACAACTTACGTATATTTATTATACGGCTGGCATGTCTACGTTCCTAGTCCTACGTATTTTGGGACTGGGGCATTACAGAGCGGGCTGGCTCCCTGTTTTTGAGTCCCATATCATGATGTGTCATGTCCGGATCTATTATTCTATTCGAGGATGGAGAGTTATTAGTGGTTGTGTGATCAAAATCACTACTTGTTCTTCACACTTGTACTTGTTACTTGTTCATAGCTATACCCTTGCCTCACGACGGGTAAAGCCTGACCCTACTTGTTCATAGCTTTCCATGGTGGCCGGCCTGATCCTATTCCGTTGTACACTTGTTCATAGCCGGTTAGATGGAAAGCCTGATCATGTTTCCCAAGCCGATCACATTACGCACTAATAATTCATGGCACATTTTATATTTGTTCTACTACATCACATATCTTACTCAGTTCTACATTCAGTAATTTTCTCACTATGTTATGATATTCAGTATTCACATGTTCCACATGATCTTATGCTAAACCTTGATTAGAGGATAAGTTCTGTTCTGGAGAAGGGTTACAACCCCGGTCCTTATTTGGTTTACGGGTTGTAGCTCGGCTTTCGAATAGCTCCCAAGTCATCCTATATCTTTGTCTTGTATTTCATTATATTGTCTCTTATAGAATTTGTCAATTCATATGGAACTGCTGTTAGTGTTTGTACTTGCTCATTTTCCTGACAGGATAACATTAATATATTATAGATGATTCTGAGGCAGACTGCTCGACCTACTATGGGATCGAGATAGATGGAGACTTATGCCAGGATTGTGGCCTGATATTTGAGCCACTAAACTTGGCACACCCAGAGTAGTATAGCTTAGTTAGGATTTCCTGGACTGCGATCCAGCTAGTGCATTCAGATTGTAGTATTCTATATTATATTTTGTGACTCTGTGATGTTGTTTATATCTCTGAGCTGTGTTGGATCCTAAACTCATTTCCTATTTTCACTTCTATCATATTTTCATTTCGTGCTATCTATCCTAGTTTTTATCTTGTGATTGAGTTATGCCATATTATACCTCCGCGCAAAGATGACAGGTACCCTTATACTGTTTAGTTATAGTATTTACATACGACCTATACAGCGTTCTACCGTCGATTCTGCACTGTAGGCTGGACGTACCCACGTGCTCGTGCCCCTAATCAGGGTGCGGGTTGTGACTGTAAGTCGGTAAGTCTTCCTATTTCACCTAACTGTTTAAAGGTAAAATCATCATATGTATCAAATAGGGTGTTTGAGTTTACCTGAGCGTATGCCATCAAGCACACATTTACAGGCGTCGTCCGATTGTTCATCTTCTAAGTCGTTAGCTTTGCTTTTATTCCAAATGCTTGTGTTAGCATATCTTCTAGAAGTAAATTTTTTCAAGTAAATCTTTTTATACTTGTTGCCTTTCCTGGTTGATGATGATGTTGTCAGATAGTCTTTTTTGATATGTTTCTTCTTCTTGCAATCGTATCAGATTGGATCTTCTTCATTGTTGCTGTTGTTGCTATTGTGTTCCTTCATTCTTCGATTGAATCTTATGAACTTCTTGAACTTCTTAACTTGGAGAGCTTGATCTTCAGTGTCAGAATTACTGTCGTCGGAATCTTCTTCGACAGTTCTTCGGTATTAAGCTTTGAGGGCAATTAATTTTTTCTTTGGTACAGCGTCTTCAAAGTCTTAAAGTTCCAGCTCGTAAGTGAGTAGCTTTCCCATGAGCGTTTCAGGAGACAAGGTAGTAAGGTTGTTTCCTTCAATGACTGTTGTAGCCTTCGAAATCTAGTTCTTTGTGAGTGCTCGCAGCAACTTGTGAATCTTCTCATGGTTATTGTATTCCTTGTCTAGGAAGGACAAAGGATTTACAATATCCAGAAATCTTGTAAACGTTTATGTAACGTATTCATTTGGCTTCATCTTGAATGCATCATATTCTGGAGTAAGTCTACTGATCATGGACTCCTTGACTTGCATCGTGCCTTCATGAGTAACTTCGAAAAGTTTTTATACATCATTGGATGTTGTCCATGTAGACACCCTTTTAAATTCAGTCATGTCTAAAGCACAAAATAAGACATTAATAGCACGTGCATCAAGACTGGCTTATTTCTTTTCACAGTCAGTATACTTGTCATGGGCTTTTTCAATCATATTTCCATCAATAAGAACACAGGAGGCTTTGTATAGCGATCGACTACAATAGACCATAGTTCAAAATCTAGATATTTCAAAAAGAAAGTCATACGTGTTTTCTAGTAAGTATAATTGGTACCATCAAATAGTGGGGGTCTGTTTGTGGCTTGGCCTTCACTTGTGAATTTCACAGTTGCCATATGTGATATAGTGATCTACGTAATAGCAGTTAAATTAAAGAAAAATAATAAAAATATTACCTTGCTTTACCTGTAGAATCCCGCTCTGATACCAATTGTAGGATCGAAATATAAAGAGATATACGCTAGAGGTGAATAGAATAGGCAGCCAGCTATTAAAAATTGTTAGTAGCAAGATCACAGAAATATATCACAGAGATGAGAAAGTAAAAGTAAAGTGCAAAGATCAAACGCAAATATGGTGATGTATAATGGTCTCCCTCTTGTGGGGACTAATCCAGTCGAGAGAACTCTATCTCCCGGTTGAAATCCACTATGGAAAACCATAAGTTTTCATACGAAGTCCTTGCAACTTCTACAAACATAAGCTTTAATCCGAAGCACTCGAGCAACTTCAATTGTGAAGTGTCTTACATCTATCAAGCCTCTTGATTATAATAACTTTGAACTTCTAGACCGTATTTTACTGGAAAATTTATTCGAGGATTATAACTGGCTTGGGATTTGAAAATAAAAGATTAGAAAGCTTTGGAAGATCGTAGTAAGCTTAGAGAGAAGAGATAAAAAAGTGAATTGGTGTGTTAAAATGGTAGAAATTCTTCTCTATTTATAGGATTTTCATAGGAAGAATTCGGGCAGAATTCGGACAGAATTCTATGAGAGAATCTCGGCAAATAGTCGTTGCATGCGTAATTGCGGTAAGACTGAGTTTAAAATCAAACGTTCTACTAACCGAACTCTGGCCAAATTCGGAGTAAATTTGCTCCGAATTCTGTTGGTCCAGAATAATTTGGGTTTTGGGTTTGCAACTTAGGTTTTGGGCTTTTGAAGCTTTGCAAGCAGTTAGGAATTGGGTTTTTGGTTTTGGACTTGTTTTCAAAATGAATGGATATTTTTGAAAATGTTTCTTCGGTAGCCTATTTGCCAGTACGACTCGGTTTATATTTTATTCCTAGACTTAATAAAATATGAAAATATATTGATAATTGAAAATATAGATGCAATGACAAACACAGATCCAAGTCTTGAACGGTAGTAGGCATAATCTGGAACAGTTCATCCAAGTACCCCTTCTATCGAGACAGGGTTTTATCAGTTATTAAAATCCGGTTCGACCATGTCCAATGGGCCAACAATAACTACCTAATAATGCAATTGTCTTATGGGATTCATACGTATTACTACCCATATATCTATCTTCCTTCAAGCACGAGGGTTTGTCTTTCCGAAATATGTGAAGGCATAAGACAATAAAGAGTTCAAGAAGGACGTGATCGAATACAAATGTGGGGTTCAAAGACGATTGAATAGTTTAAAAGAGAGTTGCCAAGGCAGTTGCAGATGAGATCCTATTTTGGTAGATTCCTATTTACTGGCTTATATAAGTACAATTATGTAACCAATATGATATGATCGGACTTGTCTAGAGGGCAAGTATAAGTCTAATAAGCTAAGTTAACTATATCTCAATTTACGTAGAATAGTTATATGAAGAGCGAACCAGGTGTACTAAGGTTGATCAGACCTTAATACACTAATTCTATTAAGATAATATGTTAGTGGGCATCTCCAATATAACATATGTCCTGAACAAGCTCGATAAAAGAATAAGCTTGTAAAACTAGATTATGATAGCAGCATTAGTCAAGATAGTCAAAAGTATGTGAGATGGTGAAAGAAAGTATAAATAGCTCAAGTTCCTCAAAAATATAAGATTCATTCGGTGTTTGTGCCTTTATAGTTGTCCTAATATCTTCTTTTCTAAGGCTTTTGTCGACCAAATGGGTAAGGAACCTCTAAACTCTATAGATTAGGTAAACCTATAGTGTCATTCAATTATACCTCATTAATGGGTCATAAGGACAAAGGGGATGTTAGGTTATGAGAAACACTACCCAACTTACAAGAGTTCAACTAAAGTGTAATTGAACAATGGAGCACATATACCAAGTACGAGTCATCTTCCTAACCTCTATATAAGCACGATAAAAAAGACTTACGGTAGAAAAGTAATCAAGCGAGATGCAATTCAAGGTCGTCAAACGAGAGTTTGAAAATGGAATCAATGAAGGAGATCAAGTATGTGGATGAGATCCTAGATTCTAATCCTATATGCTGGCTTGATTGGTACATTCATGTAACCAAACAATTTATTCGTTGACCTGCATGGTCGACCACAAAAATATGTAACGTCCCAATTCTAAAATATGTTGGACTAGGTACGTAAACATGCTAGCCCTATAAAATTTACGTAAGCTGTAAATGTAGTATAATTATGGCTAAATAATCGCATCCACAAAATAAGGAAATAAAGATATTATAGAAAAATGTATTGTCATTGTATAAGTTGCTGGGTGGAGACAAATCCATTACCAACATGAAACTAGAAAGAATGAAATAAGAAAAATAGGAAGATAAGTAGCAAGCATGATCAAAGAACATGTCCTCTTTGATATGAAGGAGAAGATAACGATCATGACAGAAACTCCTGTAGAAGTTCAAGAAAATACATACACCTGGAAAGATCACCAGGTCCTCAAAGGGACGTAACAAGATACATAAGAACATTTCTATTATAATAGTAATTAACCTGCACGAAAAGACAAAAATGTAAAATATGTAACAATCAATAAAGACGTCTCAATATCTTAACGCCATAGGACGCTACCGATCTCGAGAGAAAAGATAAATCTCTACTACCGTAATGCCATGGGACACTCCCGGTCCTAGAGAGGGAATAACAAGTCGATAATAAATCTTTATACCGTAACACCATGGGACGCTCCTAGTCCTAAAGATAAGAAAGGCCAATGTCTAACAATCGCACACACCTACAGGTCAAGTCAAGTCAAACTCAAGGGTGAAGGTAGAAGACTAATCAATGTCGTCATAATACTCATATGAAACAAACAGTGAGACATGAATAAGATAAAAGGAACGTGCAAGCAAAGTAAGAAAATTAGCAATAACATGAACATAAGCGGCATGTAATCAAGTATGACTTAAAATAAATAATAGTATAGAAATGCATGAAAATAAACTATATAATGTGGCAAGGTATATGTAAAACCCCTAAATTTCTACTATAGTTTTTTTTATAAATTTGGTACTGATTATTTTTTAATATTTGTATTGTACGTTGCATAGTTGCATTGTACGTCGCGCGCAAAATTTTATTTTGTTTTGTTTTTGTTTTTCTCGTAATTGCTCGCCGAGTACGAATATGTGCGAACGTACATATTTTTTTAAAAACATTTTTTTCTATAGTTTTGAAGTAATATAGATTTCTAGCTATCATACCAAAATTTTTCAAGTTTATTCATTTATGCAGTTATAATAATAAATAATTTTTCCTATAAAATGGTATATTAGAAAAGTATATTTATGTAAATATTATTTGGACATACATATATATTTCATAATCATTTATTAGTTTAATTTAAATAATAATATAATTTTTGAAATTATTATATTAGTATTTTTGGAAAAACATATTTTGAAATTATTGTGACAATTTAAATCTTGATTTGATTTTTATGGATTTATTTAAATAGTTAAATTAATATCTATAATTTAAATTTGATTTATCTTATTTTGGAATTTAATTAGATTTAAATTGGATTTGGATTTGATTGGTTTTAAATCTATTAGTAGCAAATTATCTAATTGGGTTTAAATAATTCCTAATCCTTATCCTAATGGGATTCCCACCTCTCCTATAAAAGGAGAGGTACTTGCCTATATTTCTATTGAATCCTCCACAATTAATCTTCCACAAATTTCCACAACCCAAATCGTGCATCGTGTCCGTGTCCGTGTCCCATCCACTACTTATTTTCCTTTACAAATACATAAATTCTCTCCGTGTCCGACATGCCGGACACCCTGTCCCTTGTCTCACAGGACACGACGGTAGCCCTCCACCACTATCAAATCCCTAACCTAACCCAGCCGTCGCCACGACAGCCTCTTCCCCAACCATCACCAACATCGCCACCCTGCTCCCTCCTTCCGACCATCGCGTACACCGACGCGACAATCATCCCCGGCAAGTCCCGGCCACTTCCCGGCCAAATCCCCTAACAGCCATCAACACAACCACAAATTAGCACGACCCCTATCCCGCCGTCGTCACCATCTCACCACCCGCAGCTTCCAAGCATGCCACCCCTGTTCACCGGCCAACACGTCGAAGACAAGCCACCCGACCACCGTAAACCAACTCCACCGATTCCCATGACCACGGCCGGCCAACCGCCGAAGCCGACGATAACCCACCACCTCCTACGTCTTCTACCAGCAAAAGATAAAAAAATAAAATATAACCCTCACCTCAACCGTGCCCTTGTCGCACTGACGAACTGGCCCGAGTCGCGACGACTCTCTACCGCCAGCGCAAGCACCATACCCAGACGCCCCTCCCGGAGCCACATCCTTCTTCTCGGCCACACGCAGGAACCAGCCACCGCTGTGTCCCCTTCCGGCGTGCACCTCGATCCCCGCCGACCAAATCAGCCTGCCTCCACCACCGAGCAGCTCCAGTGCCACCACTAGCCGGCACGCCTCTACCGCGAAATCTTCGCCGGCGGCCTTCCTGCGAGTTCTAAACCTCCGCCAAGGCCCTGCGTCTCCGGCAAGCCCCATTCCCGCTCCGGCGTTGCCATGGCCCCACTGTCCGCGGCCGCCCGGACAACTCCGGTAAGCCGTCGCGAGCACACGCCTATGCCAAGCTCTCTAGTGGCCTCCACCGTGGTCGACTTCTCCGACCGAGCCCCTGTGAGTCTCTCCCCCTCTCTCAATTATCCTTTCCTCTCATCTTCTCTACACACTTTCCCACTTCTCAAAAATGAAAACAAGCAGCCGTAGCTACTTGAAATTTCCTTCCTTCTTTATTTTTGATTATTTTATTGTGTTACCACTTAAGAAGAAGACTTCAACACCCCACGTGAAGCTCTTTTAGGTTGTTGTAATATATTCATATTTTAAAATATTTTATTTCTTATGTTTCCTGTATAAAGTTTTTTTATTATTTTTTGTTTTCTAGAAGGGCAATATTACTGTTGACTATTACTATTAACTACATTTATTATACTTACTATTATTGTATTATTATTACTTGTTTACTAATAAAAATATTGTTATTTATTTTAATACAAATTAAGATAGCCCTAAAATATAATATTATCGTCGACATTTTAGATAGGATTTTGGACCAAAACCTTATTTGAAAAATCTTAGTTTTGCCCTAAAAAGATTTTCTAGTATGTTTTATCCCATACAAGTAGTTACAATTTATAAAAAGATTTCCTGATATTTTCAAATATATATTTTAACTATTTTTACCTAATAAGATATAGTTTTTCTATCTAAATTTTTTTTTTGACAACTTAAGAGTTTAGCCCAAAAACTTTGTTGGTTCTTCTCAGTATTTTTCCTAAAATTATTTTACTAATAAAAATTTCTGTTTTCATATACAAAAATATTTTCTAAAGGAAATTTTGTAATTTAATCTATCCCCACAAAACTCTCCTCAATTATCACCATTCATCATGACTAATCGTGCTCCCCTATTTTCTTGTGATTTCGGACCCCTTACACATCAAACATGGCTATCGGCAAACAAGACATGTCAGAACACCACACAACATCAGGCGTCACACCAGGCAAGACACCTTGCCGTTACTATTTGATTTCTTGCTCAATATCATGTATGTTTTATTTCTTATAAGTTGTTCTTTCAAAACCATATGTAGTTGCAAATTACTATACTTTAGTTTTCTTTATGCATTTGGCCTAGAGTTAAGGGACCACCTTTGTTTCTGCCGCATTCATTGGCCCGACACATGTATGCCACGATGTCACGTGTCTCATATAGATTCGGACTTACGTACCGACCGTACATCGGTGCGTACAGGACGAGCGTTAGGGTATAACTGCTAATATAATTGCCTAGAAGACTTAGCGATTATTAGAAATATCGTGGTGTGGATTCAGTACGAGTAGTGCATGGGGAGGGGGAAGACAGTTATTAGGCGCAGGGGCTTTCACCCATTTACTTTTCTCTACCTGCCATTTGTGACTCAGTCGAGAGCTAGTGAGCCGTACATTTATTTACTTTTCTCTAGATGCCACTAGTGCCTCGGTTGAAACACAAATGTGTCGTGCATTTACTTTTCTCTAGCTGCCATTAGTGACTCACCCAAGAGCTAGTGGCCGTGCATTTATTTTCCTCTAGATGCCCCTTAGCTCTCACCCGAGTGCTAATGGGCCGTGTATTTACTTTTTTCTAGATGCCACTAGTGTCTTGGTTGAAACGCTAACGTGCCGTATTTCTAGTCTCGAGAGCCCTTGTGTGGAACGTTGTCTTCAAAATGCATTTTCATATAGAATGGTTAAGGACCTTTATTTGTGTAGTCACATATACTTTTCTGTTGAGCTTTATTTATTCTGTTATTGGCATGATATTATGTGTCTTGTTACGTCCCTCTGAGGACCTGGTTATCTCGCAAGGTGTGTGCTCTTGTCTTTTACATGTGTTCTAGCTCTAGTCCTGATCATCGCTATTTCTTCGAGGATGGTTGCACTTGGATCGTCTTCGCTTCGCTCGCCAAAATCATTTCATTTCCCATGTATTATCTCCTTACTTGTTGGTAGTGGAGTTGTCTCCGCCCAACATATTGTATAAATATATTTATATAGATGATTATATGAATTATTTATTTTCCTTTATTTTGTGGATGAGATTAGTCGTTATGGTTTCTACTGCATATTACAGCTTATGTATGCATACGAGGTTTCCATATATTGGAGTATACTTCGTATGAATACAGCTGGCATGCCTACGTTCCTAGTCCTACGTATTTTAGGACTGGGGCATTACAGTATACTTGCCTGGTGGTGCTGCATGTTGTGGTGTGATGATCATGAAGGCACAGAATTGAATTTGGTGTTACAACATCGCAAGATGGCCTCCGATGATGGGACAAACTGTTCCATCGAGTCCAGAACAGTCTAATTAGCTAGGATCGACATAAAAAAGTACAAAATTTGCAAGAGGTGGGGATTACGTTTAGTTGCGTTCAGTGATGATAATTAAAGATAATTTGATTAAAAATAGATACTTATACTATTTTAGAAAAAACATTTATAATACTTGAAAACTCTATTTTATTACCCCAAAACATTTTAGATAAATACATACTTGAAAATAAGCTTTAATTTAGATACTACCATTTTATTAGTTAAATTAATTTTAAAAATACTTTGAAAATCTAGGAATATCATTTTTTGAGAAAAAAATAATAATTTAATTAGGAAAAAATATTACAATAATATTTTTAGGTCAAAAGCATATTTTAAATACCATAAAATAATATAAATACATTAGCCCAAAATAGAATTTAAACTTTCAAAATTAATTTTTGAAAAAAATTGCATGCCAAAAATCATCATGTCAGCTTTTTGAAACATCAAACAGATTTCGGGCAACAATTTTCGAAATCTCAAAAATAGTGCGACGCGTCGATTTTCGGACAACTAGCTCTCAAATAATTTTTTAGAAAAATATATTACGAATTTCATAAAATAATTTATAGGTAATCGAAGCTAACCACAATATGGTTCAAACATAAAAATTAGAGGTGAAACGGAGCCCGAAGTTGGGAGTTATGGCTCTTCAAAGTTGTTACAGTCGAGGATGATTTTTATGACGAATTTTGGGTATTTTGGACAAAAAAGAGAGGAATTGTGATAGTGGAAAGACACAAAGAGGGTAGACACCGACATGGTGCACACACAATAGTGCTGAAAAAATTTGTAGAGAAAAATAATGGAAAGACTCCCTATAAATAGGGTGGAGGAATCCTAATTAGATAAGTATTAGGAACGATTTAATTCCCACTTGATAAATCTCATATTAATTTCAATCTATTTAATATTATTTCAATAAAATCTAATCCAAATTTAAAATAAGATAAATCTCATCTTTAATTTAAAACTATTTAAAATCTAATTCAATGAAATCTACTCCAATTTAGATTACAACAAATAAATTTAAAATATATTTTTATAAGTTAAAAATAATTACAATTAATTTAAAATACTTTGACCCAGTTCTAGTCACGAATGGGTGCCAAACACCGAATATCTCAGCAACAGATAAATCTCAACAGCTGCCACGTGTCGACTCATCCGCAGCCTAACAACGTAGTTACAATAGATTCAATTCTAACATCACGCGTGCAACATCCCTGCGCCGACCAGATCATACGTGCAATATTTCTACACGTATGAGTGGATCATTCCACAAAACAACTATAAATAGAAGTATCATTCCTTTATTTAAAACACAGACATTATGGGAGTCAGAGCAAAATTCAGATAGCTGAATTGCAATCCCCTTGCAATCGAACAAGAAGACTTGCAATTCTCTTTCGACCTTCGTTGGATCGTCATGGAGTAAAAGAATCAGAAGCAGTATTCGATCTCCATCGTTACACGTCCCTAGAAAATGAATTATACTCAAAAGATCCTGTTTAGGATCAAAGTTGTACTCTTCTTTCGGTTGTTAGATACAAAAGTTCATTTCAACTTTTCAATGGCAAACAACTTGGCGACTCTGCTAGGGACGTCCTTTTCCTCCAACAAGAAGGTAATGACACAATCCGATGACAACAAGCTCAGATCCTTCCAAAAGATGCTCGTCGTGCGCTTTGACCAACAAGCTTATGAGGAATTCCTCTCATAAGGCAGCGTGAGCCCTTCGAAGCGGCTACCAAAGTCGAAGAAGACTCACCAAGTTTGGGTTCCCAAGGACGCTACATCCGGCCGCTGTTTGCAAAAACAAAAAGTTTATTCCAAACTAAAAAAGAATCGTACAAAGTACAATAAATTATGGAAAAGTACAACTTTAGGAATCCGATCAGAAGACGATCGCTTTATCCCTTGGACAATGTGAACTTAAAGACTAAAGCCTCTGGAGAATACAACAGCACTTTTGAAAGAACTCTTGATCTCCGGTCCTCTGATATTGATTAGAAACTCTATTTATAGAGTTTTGGAAATAACTGTTTTAGCAGTTATTCTGATGTACGTAAGGTTGAACTGTGCGGCTTTGGGTTGCGCCAACTTCCATTCAGTTACTCAAACGTGTACTAACTGTATTTAGACGCGTGGCATCATATGATTAAAATGCGCGTGGTCGTGTACAGAGTAATGGACACGTTTTGAGAGATTAGTGGCATGTGTGCCATGTCATCCTGTTTTAGAACGTTAGTTGCTTCAACTTTGTTAGGTTGCACGAGCTTCAGTCAACGAGTCAAACTGTGCTTAATTAGGTTGCGCCTAGGCGTAACTCAGTGCATAGGCACATGGCATCATTACGTGTCAGTCTGCGAGGAGAGTTTGATCAGGTTGCGCCTAGGCGCAACATATAGAGTACCCTGAACAACCGTCATTAATGACAGCAAATCATCTCGAGCGCCACGCTTTACGGGATTCGAAAAGATATTTTTCGTTTAACGTGCTGTTAGTTAATGATGACAATTATTGTCAGGCACCACGTAGGCTTAGGCGCAATGTGATTAGGCGCAATCTGATATATGGAACAACTTGAGCAATGGTGCAACTTAATTTCTGGGCTTCAAAATAGTGGTGCAACTTGATTTTTTGGGCGCCACTTGATTGCTGAGTGGTACAAACATGGCGCAACTTCAGTTTCAGGCTCTACAAGACCCCCTTCAAAGTTTTTGAATTTTGAAATGTCACAAAACTTCAAAATACTTTGAATCGTGGCAATTACTGAGTCAAGTTGTGCCTATCTCGCGCAGTTTGTTGCGAGCTGTTACGATATTTTATGCGCAGCTTGGGGTGACTATTAGGATTCTGTTTTAGGCTATAAATAACCCATTGTTAACCGAATTTAACTCTTTACTTTTTCTTTAATCTTCTGAGAGAATTCTTTAAGCTTTTTCGATCTTCCCTCCGACCATCTCCTCGACGTAATGGCACCCAAGAAGACTGCCGCCGACAACAGAAATAGTATTGCTGAACCTTCAACCCGTGCTCTGCAAATTCGTGCACCATAATATGTGCCTCCCTCTTCATGACAAGAGACGGCTAACGCTGCTTTGGAAGGTGACCGAGAACAAACAACTTTGACCACGGTGGTCGGCTTGGTTCTTAATTGACTTGAGCCCCTCTTCTTAGAGTGTTTGGCACATCACAGACTCTGTGCTACCCCTTCTTAGGGTGTGGTTGCTTATTTGAGCACTGTTCGTTCTTACGAACCGTGTTGCGTATGCTGTTGCACAACTCATTTGTTGCGCAACCAAGTATGTCGTGCAACCTGGGATGTTGTGCAACTTAATTGTCGTACAACCCAGTATGTCGTGCAACCCGGGATGTTGCGAAACATAATTATTGTGCAATCAAGGATGTTGCACAACCCGGGATGTTGCGCAACATAATTGTCGTACAACGCAGGATGTCGCACAACCTGGGATGTTGCACAACTTAATTGTCACGCAACCCAGGATGTTGTGCAACATAATTGTTGCTCATCATAAGGATAGCTCTTTGTATTTATTATTGTTGCATACTCCTGTTGTTTCTAACTTTTGTTCATGTATTTCTTTGCAGTTGACCTCAGGGAAGATCCTCATGCTGAGAGATTTGCTTCAGCATTTAATGTCCCAGAATATAAAGAGAATTTATCCCATATTTTATTTCCTCAGTATGACGGCCTTGAAGTGTGAAAGACTATTCTTGTGGCCTAAGAAAGCCATACTCTGCTGAGTTTAATGAACGGAGAAGCCCTAGAAAGTGTTGATGGTGTGGTCCACAAGAAGCCTGCATTCTTATTTGTGGATGCCATCAAGAAGACTTCCCAACCTAAGGCAAAGAAAGAAGATATAATATATCAATGTGGAGACAAAATCATATACCTCACAAAAATATCAAGGTCTATGGCTTTATCTCAATATGAATTTGCGAGCTACCTCCAAAGAATGTCATAGGACCTGACTCCAATCCAGCAGGCCAGAGTCGAAAGAATTTGTTATAGAATGGGTCTGCAGCACAAGGATATTTTTTTACAGTACTTCTGAGAAATACAACACTCACTTGAGAGGTTTGAGACCAAGCTGTATTCCACCCGAGGATTCATCTCTACTCCTTTCAATCAGAGTACCCATCTTTGCAAATGCATTCACAAAGGCTGAAGGAAGATATCCAGATAGCGACATGCATATAACAGGTCTGGTTAACCCAGATATGAAATGCTAGAGTAGCTTAACTATCTGGATTTTGGATCAGTTCAAGGACAAACTCCTTGAACTAGAACTTTATAATGCCATCTGGACCACAGTCTACGGTATTCGCCAGAATGCTCATACGTTTCTGGCCTTAGTAGAGAGATATAACGATAAGACTGGAACTTTCATGACCCCCATGGAGAAATGGGATTTTCACTTCATGAGATGAGATATCTCTCTCATCTTCTAATGGGTGATAATCCATACGAAGCGAATGCGCCCACAAATGAAGAATTGGATACTATGGCAGAATAAAATCCTCAGATGATCGCTGTCTTCCAAGAACTGCTCTCTCTACTATAAAAGTGCCACTACAGGTACTTGTTATATCACCAAATGGATGCCGTACCTCTTCTTGGGCCATACGTGGGAGGATAAGCCACTTGAGAGCCAAGCCTGTGCTCCTCGTTTCTTTGAGCCTCTCAGTCAAAGTGACGTGTAATATTTGATGGAGAAACACAAACATAGAGATATCAGATTGGATGAGGACTGGCATCCATTTAAGGCTGGTGACACCCTCCAAAGTTATCTCAAACAGGGTTATATATCCATGTCTAAAGAGGCCCAGCTAGCAGGTTTTCTCTCTTTATGGCTACGACACTTCATAGTTCCAGGAGCGAGTGCAGTTGATAGGTTCTACCGAGGCGTTCTGTTCGCTGCTGTATGTCTCGTCTTTGGGGTATAAGATGGATCTTCTATTGGCAATGACCAGCCGCTTGAATGCATGATTGCGTTCTTTTGTGCATATTATGCTTCATGATATGACGACAAAGCAAGATTTTCCTCGTACTGAGATGCCTTATACCTATTTATTCGGATGGTTATTGCTTCACCTTCCATGTTTGATGAATCCCGATATAGGAAGTGTCAATGGAGATTTCATCCGACGTTACTCCAGCGCTCATTGGAATTACACTGCTCTTTCAGAATGCAGGTTTGCATTGAATCGTTGATCTGGATAGAGATTTTAGTGTGTCCCGCCTCCTTATGGATATGAGACTATCCCTCCTCAGTTGATGGATCTGGATGCAGAATCACTCCGCCTAAGTCCATCCATCTTTTCATGGCTACAGATGATCCGCCCATCTCACTTAGTCTACCGATTTGAGGAAGACTACTATTTAGAGCCATATTTGCCAAGTCGATTTGCACAACAGTTTGGCTATGATCAACTTCATGTGGGTAATGCCACTACTTGTCTGCAGGCCAAAGGCTTTCTGATTGATGGAGCTAGGGATTGGAGATATTATAATGCTCGGGGCACGAAAGCTATATTTTCTATGCCCTATAATCTTCAGCAAGGCCCGCGTATGTAGAGATCTATACTTCGGCAAATACTTTTACTGAAAGCTTCCACCTCGCTCATAGTTTTGCAAGTGATAAGAGATCTAAATTAGGAGAGCACACAGCACAATTATTTCGAGATGTAGAGGATAGAGATCCCGAAGATCCACCACTAGAAGCTTCTATTTTCAAGAACTATCCAGATGAGGTACATGGTCCTTTGGACGTATCTTTAAAGGTACGAAAAGAGAAATCCCCTGCCAAAGGTTTAAGAAAAAGAAAAAACTAAGGAGACAACGACCCTTCCTCAACTGGATGAAAGATCTGCTTCGCCTAGAGCTCAGAAACAAAGAACTTCATTGGTCATAAATGAGCTAACGACTACGAGAATGACTCGTTCTCAGTCTAAACATATACTCCTTAGTACCTCTCTCAGAGAGAAGGAGGCCACTCCTTCTTCTATTCAAAAATAAGGAGGGGTTACTCAAGAAGGAACATCTACTGCCTCGATTAATCTGGATGATGATCGCACTGGAGGTGCTGAGGAACTGGTTGCATTACCACACAGAGAAGTCAGAAGAAAATTGTTAGTGAACCGAGAAGTTCTTCGAAGAACTGATACATCTTTTGTCCCTCCCCCATCGACGGAATCTACCAGCCATCTGGAACAAGATTTACCAACTCTGGAAGGTAATATCAGGATTTTGATATACATCGATATATGTTTTTCTCTTAAAGATGTATATTTAATTGATTCCTTTATTTACAATGGCTATTTCAGCAGATATCCAGCCTTCTGCCACAACTGTAGAGGTCCCAAGATCAGATACTTTGGTGGTATGTATTCCCGCCAATGTACTTGTTGCGGAGGGGATAACGGTTCCTTCACCAACTCCCATTACTCCAGTAACCATCTCTCCAGAAAAAGATTTGTCTCCGCAAGAAGGAATGATAAATTCTCCAAAGGCTCAAGATACTACTCACTCTGAAGAGGATCGGGAGATGATAGACGCATTAGCAGATTGTGACTATGGTGACGAATCTTTTGGTGATAACTGGAATAGTAACACTAAGGAGGGACAAATTTTAGTGGATATTCCATCACCTCAAGAATTACCAATTAACGAAGTCCAGTCAACTACTAAGGGTGAGAAAAACCTGGTTATTGATGAAGGGCATGCTAGTCCCCGAATCGATGAACCTAGAATTCCCGAGAAAGTAGGTGTAACTCAACCCGAGACATCCGGAGTAGTAAACACTGAAGATTTAGTAGTTCAAACTCCCATTACTCTGCCACCTCAAATCGAATCAGGGTCTGAAGTAGTCAAGCTACGATGTCTACGGACACTATGTCGAGGCTCTAGATGGAAGTATCCAGACCTCTTGAGACTCCACATGCAATGCCCGGTTCAGGTAAAAAAAAATTTATTTATTTTAATTCCTTCAACATCGTACATCGCTCTAACAAATGGCATATATAAATTATAGAAGGACCTACAGGAACTACCAGCTCAACAATGGCTTCCTTGGATAATGGAACTCCAGCAGGAGAGGGGAGTTCTTCCCATATCAGCGCACAAGAGGAAGCGCCTCCACCTGTTAAAGTTGTAAAGACTCCGACAGATGTGGTAGCCACCCCAAGTGCTGTAGCGGCTAACATGTTTGTGGTGGCTTTCTTTACCAAAGTCTTTTTCACATCTTTAGAGCCCTTAATTCATCGGGTAATGGAGAGAGAGGATGTTCAATTTAGTACAGTCAGAAATCCCTCCTCATTTTTAATTGGAGGCATCTGCAGCCAAGGAGATGAAGCTCATGCCATTTTTCTGGAACATATTTTAGACGAGCTGGAGGAGTCGATTAAGGCTTATAAAGACCTTAAAAGAGGAGATATTGAGCTGCTAGTGAATGCAGAATACGAAGCTACGACTCGAAAGGCTGAGACTAATAAAGCCAATTTTGAAGCTTTCTTACTGGCTTTCACAAGACAATCTTCTGAGCTGGATATCCAGATTTCTGAAGTAGCTTCTACTGCTGAGCGTCATAAGGCTATAGCTGTAGATGAGGAAAATAAAGCTACTGATTTGGAGGCTAAAATTGCCCGGCTTCAGGGAGAGCTCAAAGTCATCAAGCAGGGTGTAGTAAAAGAAACTCAGCTACATAAAGCTGCTGTCAACCAGTTAGACATTTTGAAGCGTCAAAAGGATGACTTTGATCGGCTACAAAACGAAGAACTAGCCCGTCAAACAGCCGCTCTGCACCCATTTGATCCAGAGTCAAGAAGGGTTGAAGCCAGGCAACGGGTGCTGGATTCTTGCACTGAAAGAGCCAAAGCCTTGAAGAAGCGGATCATGGATCTCATCACTTACTCTTCAGAAGAAAATGATCAAAAATGTTATCTTTTTTCTTTATGATGTATCTTTTTTGAGCATTTTAATCAAAAAGAAATGAAATAAGAAATTTTTTCTGTGGTTCCATTATTTGTTGCATACCTTATTATAGATATAAGTAATAGAATAGAAAATATATTCAGAGGTACTGGACGTAATATATTTTTTGATTAGAAAATAATGATATTTATTATATCTGCTCAGAGGTAATGTGGACGTGGTAGAATATAATGTTGGAAATATTATTATTTCAATAGACAACTTTGTCAGAGGTGATAGGGACGTGACAAGTTGCTGACGTAGATAATTGCAATTCAGAGGTGCGGAGGACGTGAATTCTTTTCTTTTTTTTAGATGTGAGAATTTATCATCTATGTCTTTATTTACGAGAAAGTAAATAAAAGACAATAAATGCTAAGACTGATGAATGGATGGACGGTCAGATTTCTTAGGGGAGAGAAAGTGAATGAAATGAACAGTCACCTCGGTTCTCGATGAGGAGAAACTAAATGAAATGAACAATCATCTTGATTCTCGAGGAGGAGAATGAAATGAACAATCAGACTCTTTTAGGGAGAAAAAGTGAACGAACGAACAGTTGGACTTCTTTTGAAGAGGAAAAGTTGCATTAGTTTTCGAAGCTGATTATCTAGTCTTTCTGTCTATAAATATAATAGAACTTCTGTAGATGTTGTCAACTTCTTTTCTCTCAGTACAGAATATCTTCCAAAGATATGCTCACTCTGAAGATTGAAGATACGACTGAGACGCCTCCTGCTGAGCCTCCGGTGCCTCCTGAGAAAGAAGTGGGGGAAGGCTCGACTGTTCCTGTACCAGAGCAGGACCTGATTGCCAAGTTGGTGGAGCCTGGGAAGACTGTTAAAAAAGAAGCCGTGAGGACAGCTGCCTGTGAGTTGCAGGTGTGTTCAGACATTGAGATGTTTGAATTGCTAGCAAATCATGTATTTAACCATGAAGGGTCGAGTCCTCGTCCCCGCCCTTGATATTATGTACTTCTTTCATGCTTTGAAATAATGTGAAAAAATGAGTTTTATTTACATCTTTTCTTTGAATGAAAAACATTTTGCTTTTATATATAATATTTTTTGAGAAATTTGTCATTGATAGGCATCATAGCAATTCTACCATCTATATCTATTAATTGGAAGGCTCCATTTGAGAAAACCTTGTTTACCACATAAGGACCTTCCCATTTTGTATTGAATTTGCCTTTACTCATGTGGGTCATAGTCATAGGACGTCTAACGTCAAGAACTAGCTTGCCTTCCTGAAATATTCGCACTTTGACTTTGTGATTAAAAGCTTTTGAGATACGGGCCTGATATAATTCGATATGTTGTTGAGCTAGTAGCCTTTTCTCATCGAGCGCCTCCAATTCTTGAAGCCCGAGTTGATTATTATTTTCTGTGGTAATTTCATTAGCAATGGCAATTCTCAAGGATGGAATTTGAATTTACAGAGGTAAAACTACTTCACATCCATATACCAGAGAAAAAGGTGTACAACCTGTAGGATTATGGACTGTAGTGCGATAAGCCCATAGACATTCTCCAAGTTTTTCACTCCAATTATGTTTGTTAGTAGAGACAAACTTTTTGAGGAGTTTGATGATAGTCTTGTTAAATGCTTCAGCTAACCCATTAGCTGCAGGATTATAGGCCGTAGAGGCAACATTATCGATTCGGTTGTCATCACAGAACCTAGTAAATTTCTGACTGACGAACTGTGGTCCATTATCATGGATGATCTGACGGGGTACGCCAAATCTGTATATCACATAATGTTTGATGAAGTTGATGACACTACTAGTCTTTACTTCAGCTAAAGGTATGGCTTCAGCCCATTTAGAGAAATAATCGGTTATAGCAAAGATAAACCGATGTCCTTTAGACGATGGAGGATTGATAGGACCAATTACATCCATGCCCCAAGCTTCGAAGGGCCATGAGGCAGAAGTCGGGTGAAGAAATTTCGACGGTTGGTGAATAAAATCTGCATAGATTTGACATGCTCGACATTTACTTGCATAGTCAATGGCAACTGATACCATAGAGGGCCAGTAGTAGCTCATACGTCAGATACGATCCTGTAATTTGGGACCGGGTTGATGTGCTCCACAAATGCCGTCATGAGCTTCGCGTAATATTTGCTTTGCTTCATCACCAGTAAGACATCTTAAAAGTAATCCATCAAAAGTTCGTCGAAAGAGAGTTTTGGTAGTATGATTATAATAAAATCGAAGCGATCGTCGGCGAATACTTGTAGCTTCTTTAGGATCTTCAAGTAGTATATCATGCACTGTAAAGTCGATGAACGGTGCTCTCCATTCTTTACTGATGACATTGACTTTAGTTGAATTACTGAATTCAATGTTATGATTGTTTTCAATACAAAACAATTCTCTATTGGAGATAACAACCATTTATTGTCTTTTGACCGGAATTTCCAAGACCGCTGCTAGGTTAGCTAAGGCATTAGATTCTGTGTTGTATGATCGATGTATATGTTTGATGAAGACCTTTGAATAAAAAAGCTATTCTGATTGTCGCTTCATGGTACGGTACCAGATCTTGATGTCGAACTTCGTATGTACCTCTAACCTAATGAACAATCGCTTAGAATCACCATATACTTCGAGATATTCAATATCCAATTGTTTAGCTAACTGGAGTCCAATGAGCAAAGCATTGTATTCTGCCACGTTGTTGGAGCACGACTCATCTAAGGAATAAGCTCTCTGAATTGCTAATCCATCTGGAGAAACAAGAAAAATTCCTACTCCAGCGATAAGGGTGCCTCCAGGTCCAATTCTAGATGCTCCGTCGAAGAATAAACGCCAAGTAGAAAATTCTTCTGAGATCATATTTGATTCCAATGTTTCGTCTGGAATCTCATCATAGAGTTTAGATGTCTGAGGGACAGGATGAGCTGCTAAGAAATCAGCAAGTGCTTGGCCTTTCACAGACTTTTGTAGAACATACACCATGTCATATTATGCTAATAATATGGCCCATATAGCACGCCTAGAATTGAGTGTACTGGGCTTCTTCATTAAGATCCACAGAGGATTGACTCTGAAAATAACATGAATGGTTTGGCCGATGATGTAATGTCTTATCTTTTGAACATCAAACAATAAGGCTAAGCATTCCTTCTCTACCGGACTATAACGATGTTCAGCACCAATCATCGTCCGACTAAGGTAGTAGATGGCTTGTTCAAGACCTTCTTTGTTCTTCTGAGCCAGCAAAGCTTCCAGTGAATTATCCATCGCCCGGACATACATCAAGAAGGGTATTTCTGATATCGGTGGTACTAGAACCAGTGGACTCATCAAATACTACTTTATGTCATTAAATGCTCGTTGATATTCTTCTGTCCAAATGAAAGATACACCTTTTTTCATTAACTGAGTAAATGGTCTGCAACGTCCAGACAAATTCGAAATAAACCTTCTGATGTAAGCAAGACGACCCTGGAATCCTCGTAGCACCTTTAGGTTGTGTGGAGGACGCATCTGTTGAATGGCTTTGATCTTCTCTGAATCAACGTGTATACCTTTAGAGGTAACGAGAAATCCAAGCAATTTACCACTAGAGACTCCAAGAAAGACTTGGTGGGGTTCATTTTGAGTTGATGCTAGCGCATTAGATTGAACATAGTTCTTAAATCTTGGATATGATCTTCCTTTAGACGACTTTTGACAACAATATCGTCAACGTAACATTTGATGGTCTTTCGTAAATGATCTCGAAAGGTAGTACTCATAGCCCGCTGGTAAATTGTACCCGCATTCTTAAGACCGAAAGGCATGACTGTATAGCAGTATATTCCGCGGGAAGTACGGAATGAAGTATGTTTTTTATCTTCAGGATTCATCCGGATTTGATTATATCCAGAAAACCCATCCATTGAAAGAGATTCGTTCGAATTCACAAGTATTGTCGATCATGACATCTGTAATTAGGAGAGTGAATTCATTTTTAGGACAAGCGTCATTGAGATCATGAAAGTCTATGCACACTCGAACTTTTTCGGTCTTCTTCGAAACTGTTACAACTTTGGCTACCCAATCAGGATGCTACTCTTCTCTGATAAAACCACAAGCGATAAGTTTTCTGACTTCATCATATATCGTATCCATCATCTCAGGCTTGAATCGTCGTTGCTGTTGTTTGACTGGCTTGGCATTAGACAAAATGTTAAGTTTATGAGTTGCAACCTGAGGATCTAAACCCGACATATCTTCATAACTCTAGGCGAAGACATCGATATATTCACGAATGAGGTGAATCAGTTCTTGTTCATCATCCTCTGGGAGCTTTTTGCTAATGAAGATCGGTCGCGGTACATCTTTCTCTCCAACATCGATCTGGATTAGTTGATCTTCGGTAGGTGGTTCTCGTTGTTCAAAACGGAGTTCCCGCTGAGTGTCCATCCTTTGTGCCTAAGGATCTGCTTCAGGAGCTTCTTCAATATCATCCTCGTCATTTTCTGAGAACTCGGCAGACACCATATTAGAAGGCACTGTCACCCGATAGACATGACCAATACTGGTATTAAAATCCCATGAAATGGAATCTGAAGAATTAGAGCGTTCATTTTTATCAGATTCAGAGCCTTGTGGAATTATAACTGGTGAAGTATAGCCCAGCCCATATTTTGTTTTGTTGTAGTATTATTGTGATTTTCCTTTTGGAACAAGAATACGAATAGGAGTTCTCCTTCTTTGCCGCCATTGAGGTCGGTTTTAAAGTCATAACACACTTTACGGATGATTGTCTTGGATTGTTGACTATAACGACGTAATTGTAGCCTTCCTGTATCATTTTTTTCATTATCGTTGCCAGGCATGATTTTTTGTTCTGTTCCTTTACTAAAAAGTTAGGAATTTTGCCTTTCTTTCGAGAAGGAACTAGGAAGAACGATTCTTGTATTGATTCAAGTAATACCACATTTTGGAGAGATGTTACGACTCCTATTGTAAGTGGTTTGAAGCTATCTAGCATATCCAAATAATATCGAGTATGATAAGAGACATCCGTATACTGCAAAGGAGATGCTACTTTATTGATCTTTACATCATCATTTACAATAGGACCTTTAGCCTTAGAAGGCTTAGTCAGATTGATAACCAGAGGAGGAGAAGAAGAGTGAGAAGGAGGGAGAGTTTTTTTACGACGAAGGTCGATTACAAGTGGCTCAGAAGAGGTGAGCTCCCTTTGTTCCTGTCTAACACCAGGAGGCTGCTTCTTGTGAGAAGGAAGGTAAATAGTCAATGTCTTGGAAGACTAAGGATAGGAAGTATGTCCTTTGAAAGGGACCACCAGAGTGTCATTTGGCACACCTTTCTGTTCTTCGTTAATATCCATTGCTAATACCACCTTCATGAATTCCTCTTTGTACATACGAGAATCGTTGCAGTATGCTTCAACCCCCTTGAAAGGATTTAAGTCTGCAACTTCTTTCTATACTTCTCCATTGCTATCCACATATTTTAAACATTGGTGGAGAGTAGAAGGTACAATGCTATGTTTGTGGAGGAATGGTCTTCCCAATAAAGCATTGTATGAGCCATGATTATCAATCACATAGAAAGTCACCTTCATACGAAGATTGCCGATTTGAAGTTTCAGGCGTATCTTTCCTAAAGGTTCACTTCTTCCTTGATTGAACCCCAAGATAGTAGTGATAGTTGTAGAAAGGTTGTGCACCGGGATCTTCAAAGCGTCCAGCAGAGTCTTCGGCATGATGCTAAGTGCAGACCCTGGGACAATCAGAATGCGATCGACTTTCACGGTGTCCATATATCCCGTGAAGTAGAGAGGACGATCATGACGATTGTCTTCTAACAACATGTCATCCTGCGTAAAGGTGATGTTAGGCATCTGTTCAAATACACTATGATAATGTGTACAAGTGACAGGTTCCATTTCAGGCTTCTTGAGAAGAGCAAGACAAGCGTCAGCCTGCATCAAGGCCTCACTCAGCATTTTTCGAGTCTCTTTTGAGAGATATAAGAGTTCAAAGATTGACAATCTCGCTGGAGTGTTAGCCAATTGAGCCAGTATGTCAAAATTACATGGCTTCTCAAGTCCGAAAGATGAGGACTTCTTCAATGCTTTATCAAAGCGGACATGTTGTTTTTTTTTGTCTGTTGATGTTGGTTTGGGAAGAATCGGTTCCACTACTGGCGAAGATGTAGATGGTATATTCTCAACAGGGGAAGATGATGCAGGAATAACATCAGGAGATGGAGCAGGATTCTCTTGAATCTCAGGATACTCTCGGAGGTAAGGTCTCACAGATCTGGTGTCGATTAAAATTTTTTCTTCTATTACAGGTTCAAAGGATACCATGTTGCAGCTCTTCGATTTAGTTTTAGAACGCTTCTTTTGATTGGAAGAAGAAGGCGCTTCAAAGTTTGCGACTAGATCTGGATGAATCCACATGATTTCTCCTTTATCAGTGGATAGCGAAAGAAGACCTTCATTTTAGGAAGGTGGAAGATTCACGATCTCAAGAGTAGCCCTCAGAATGGGAACGACATCATCTTGCACTAGTTGCGGTGGAAAGTCACCAAATTGCACAGAGATGACATTGGCCGTCACAGTCTTCTCGTCCTGTTGGAGAGTAACTGCACCAAAGTTGACCATTTCTTGGATTTTGCCCTTGAGCACGTAGCAGGCTCGAGTAGGATGCCCTATAAACCTGTGATAAATACAATATTTAGGGTGATCAGTCTTACCAACTTTGTCTGGCCGTTTTGCCTCCGACAATTGAAGTTTATTGCTTTTGATCAAGCAATCGAAGATGCTCATGATATCATCTTCATCGAAAAATACTCTTCTTTAGGATGGGGTGCTTTTTGTGGTGGTGCTGATGGAGTAGGTGTAGGTTGAGCAACATTGACAACCAAAGATTCTTTGCCCTTGAGATTGATGGCCAACATTTTCTTACTCTTGTGATTGTTCTAGCGATTATTGTTGCCGGACGTAGGATGTTCATCTTAGTTAGTATTAGTCATTTGAACTCCTAACTGTTTGAACTTTTCATCACTAACCTTCGCAGCTTTGACATTTACAACGAAAGAAGGCCAGTCTTGGAATTGTGTTGATCCTGTCCATATACTGATAATAGGCAACAAGTTTGATTTACAGGTATCTATTGTTCAATAAAATTTTCAGTGGTCTCATTGTGTTTTTGTTTAATTTTAATGAGGGCAGACATACTCATGTCGTTGACCCTCTCATAAAATCGTTCCAAGAACATTTGCTTGAAACCAGCAAAGGATGTTATGCAGCCATCAAGCAAACTATGGTACCAGTCATATGCTGCACCGGCTAAACAACCGACGAACACCCTGGTAAGAAGAGCATCATTTGGCTGCAATTGATCAGTCATCACTTCAAAGTGATTGATATACTGACTTGAAGAAGTTCTGCCATCAAATAGCATAACGGTATGAAGCTTGTATTTAGGAGGAAATTGAACCTCCTTCCATTCCGCAGGATAAGGTTGTTTTATCCTAAGTCTTTGTAGACCATCCTTCTGCTTGTAGGCCTCGAACTGGGTGCATAAGAGTTTTATAGCCTCATTAGTATCCCCTGATAACTGTGAATTGATGGGTTGACTCGAGGTATTAGGAGGAGGAACAACATGATAATTACCACCCTCAGCACCATACTGACTAGGAGCGACTTGAATCGGTATAGAAGCAACCTGGGAAGATGGTACCCCCAGACCAACATTGATAGGCACAGAAGATGCTATGAGCTCAGGATTTGTAGCAGGATTCATAACCGGTGGCACTGCATGTTGAGCCACGATTATGGTATGCATACTTGCGACCATTTCAGCCATGGTCTTCAGTTTATCTTCCAGTGCAGCAATTCGTTGTTCTTGACTGGCTAAATTGGAAGCGTCTTGGTCTTCTGTAACGTCGTATGCAGTCACCTCTCTTGCTACTATTGACGAGATAGTTTGTTCAGAGCTTTCACTATCTGCGTCAAAGTCAGATAAAGAATCCTCTTCCAGATGAGTGATGGGGAGATCTTCCTGATTAAAGACATCCTGGTCCAAATTTGGCCTTTTCGATCTGGTATGTTGAAAGACCCCTTCACTGGATTCACGGAGTTGACCCAAGTACTGCTGACTAGGATTGCGAAACGTGCCACATTTTGAAGATTTTCTACCCCTAGTGTCCCGGGAAGTCATATTGGTAAAAGTATATAATAGCTCATCTTCATCTACCATCATGGGTTCAGGAGTTGAAGCATAGTTCAGACGATCGAAGATAGATCGTTTAGGTGATTGACAACAACACTTGATAACCACTTCATGAATGCAGTGACATTCTGATGGGTGGTTTAAAGGTGAGTGAGATGTCTCCGTGATCTCCCGTTTTTGTGTAAGACGTTCCCGGAGATCAGTTACCACCACGGGATGAGAAGTAGTCGGAGGAATGTATTCCTTAATGATATTAGGAACATGACTCCGGTTCTTAAGATGCTTGGTTCCGTGGGTGTATAGAGAAGTACTTAACTAATTGGTATAAGTGATTGGGTCTTTCTCTTCAAAGATGTGTTTTTGGCGCAAGTTGGCCCTTGGCATAGGACGCTTGCATTTTACCGAGGTTGAAACTGATTGGTGCCTGTTGATATAGGCCCACAAATCAGATAATTCTGCTCCCGATGCATCTGTTTGAGATACCAGCAATCTTCTTGCTTGGATCTTGAGATATGCAAGGTTGGCAGATCTTGAATAGTTACCATAGGGGTAGGCAGAATGCCTTTTTGATCAACATTCTTCCCTCTAGCAGAGATTTGAAGACCTCTGTTGAGAATAGAGGAATCTCTGTTTAAGGGAATTCTTGTTTTGACTGGTGTAAATGGAGAGTCTGAGATATTTTCCTCCGAGTCATAGACCGGGGAGGATGAGAAAAGACCAAAGGGTACTTTCTTTTATTTTGTGAAGGGTTAGCTAAAAAGTGTTTCCCTCTGTTTTGTTGTTGAACCACAGTAGGCACAGGTTGTGCAAGTTGAGGAAGTGTCAAAGGACCCTTCCCTTTGTTCTGTCTAGTACTAGCACTAGAACATTGCTTCTCCAAGTTCAGAACTGGAGAAGAAGTGGGAATAGCCAAAAGGCTATTTCCCTTGGGTTGCGCCAGGACAACAGAGTGTGTAAGTTGCGCTCGGGCAACAGAATGCATAGGTTGTGCCATAGCAGAATAGGCAACTGGTTGCGTCTTGGCAGCAGAGTGAGTGAGTTGCGCTCAGGCAACAGAAGTAGACTGCGCCTTGGCCACAGAGGCAGTTTGTGCCTTAGCAGCAGAGTGAATGGGTTGCATGCGGGCAACAGAAGTAAACTACACCTTGGCCACAGAGGCAGATTGCACCTTAGCAGCAGAGTGAATGGGTTGCGTATGGGCAACAAAAGCAGGCTGCGCCTGGGCCACAAAGGTAGATTGCGTCTTGACCATTGAGCGCTCAGGTTATGCCTGGGCAACAACAACTATGGAAGGCTTAGGAGTCCACACAGTTCTATTCTTGGCAATAGCCATAGTTCCCTTGGTGCTTTTGGTGTTGATCATATCCTCGTAGGCTGTCTGGTTGACTTGAACAACCAGGGTCTTCAGCGTCTTGTCGATTGACGCGGTATCACATTTAGTTGTCACCTTCTCGTCGGAGGAGAAAGTCGTTCCCAGCAGAGTCGCCATTTTGTTTGCAAAAACAAAAAGTTTATTCCAAACTTAAAAGAATCGTACAAAGTACAATAAATTTTAGAAAAGTACAACTTTATGAATCTGATCAGAAGACGATCGCTTTATCCTTTGGACAATATGAACTTGAAGACTAAAGCCTCTGGAGAATGCAGCAGCCCTTTTGCAAGAACTCTTGATCTCCAGTCCTCTGATAATGATTAGAAACTCTATTTATAGAGTCCTGGAAATAACTGTTTTAGCAGTTATTCTGATGTGCGCAAGGTTGAACTGTACGGCTTTGGGTTGTGCCAACCTCAGGTTGCTCCAACTTCCATTCAGTTACTCAAACATGTACTAACTGTATTTAGACGCATGGCATCATATAATTGAAATGCGCATGATTGTATACAGAGTAGTAGACACGTTTTGAGAGATTAGTGGCATGTACGCCATGTCATCCTATTTTAGAATGTTAGTTGCTTCAACTTTGTCAGGTTGCGCGAGCTTCAGTCAACGAGTCAAACTGTGCTTGATTAGGTTGCGCCTAGGCGCAACTCAGTACATAGGCACATGGCATTATTACGTGTCAGTCTGCGACGAGAGTTTGATAAAGTTGCGCCTAGGCGCAACATATAGAGTGCGCTGAATAGTGTCATCAATGACAACAAATCATCTCGAGCGCCACGCTTTACGAGATTCAAAGTGATATTCTTCGTTTAATGTGTTATCAGTTGTCAGTGTTGTCAGTTAATGATGAAATTATTGTCAGGCGTCATGTAGGCTTAGGCGCAATCTGATATATGGCGCAACTTGAGCAGTGGCGCAACTTAATTTCTGGGCTTCAAAATAGTGGCACAACTTGATTTTTTTGGGCGCAACTTGATTGCTGAGTAGGACAAACATGGCGCAACTTGAGTTTTAGGCTCTACAGCCGCAACACAGAAGGGGCTACACCAGTACAGCCTCCCCTTCTACTGACTCCATCAGCAGGCAAGCCATTGCTCTCAGGTTGTGCATGAGTCTGGGAAGCGTGTTCTGGCTGTCATTCCCAATCTACCCGTTCCCAGTCAATAACATTGTTCAAGAAGAACAAGGGCACATCCACCCTCCCGTACGTGGAGTCTGCTGTGCTGGAAAAGCCTTCTATCTTTGACAGAATCACTTGCCATCTTGGCGAGGAAAAGTTCGATTCTGAGTACTATGCGCCTTCGTGGACTAGTACGAAGAAATCTAATGCAGCACATGTAACGCCCCAGTACCAATATACGTAGGACTAGGTATACAAAACATGCCAGCTACATACATACGAAGAATACTCCAATATATGGAATCCTCGTATATATACATAACCTGTATAAATTATAATCACAGGCCAATCTAACTACGTCTCATCCACAGAACACAAGAGAGAGCAGAAGTCCAGATAGAATATAATAAAATAGTCAAAAGATACAGCCGAGTTGAAATAGATCCACTACCAAACAACTATGAAAATAGTCTCAGATAACTGGAGTCCGACCTCCTAAAATAAAATAAAATAAATAATAAAAAGATGTCCAATACGGAGTCTCAAATTATGACTAAGAACTAGATCTCGAAAGACGAGACCTCATCATCTACAAAAGATGGATCCAGTACAGAACCGTACTCTGGAGGGAAGTCCTGATCGTCCAAGCCTAGAGAATTCACCAGGTCCTCAGTGGAACGTAACAAGATACAAGAAACAATATGCCATATAAACTATGAAGTAAAGTAAAGCTTCATGCAATAGGGTGCCTAACTATTCTACCGTGAACATGTTTGTTAAGAACAAGCCTCCCTACTTGGATACCAGGGGCTAAGCACAAAACGTTCGAAAACGTCAGAGGCCAACCTGACAGGATAAGCTTACTCGTATCTCCAGCGGAGCTTCCGGGTTACAAGAAAAAGTGTAATAGTAGCCCATACGAGTAATTGTTCTCCCTATCCAATGTCTAGCAATGTCATCTCCATGATTCATATGAACCTCTAATAACTACCAAGTCTACTAATTATGAAAATCTATTGGCAGTTACTCCCTAACCGTTGCACATCTCATACGTATCGATGGTCAGCCGACTATGCGAGTTCGTGTCTTACATGTGACTCACAGCTCATGATAAAACAAGTGTAAAGGCCATATGAGATATACAAATACCTCAAATCCATTGGTAGTCGCCTAGTACTAGGTCAATGCAAAATTAGAAACAAAAACAGTAAAACGTCTAATGCAATCGCTTGCACCCAAGTATGACTTGGACGCACAGTGTCATAGAACATGCAATATATACTAAAACTGAATAAAATAACAAAAATAAAACAATAATAAATGACAGAATACATTGGCAATGTATCTGCATAGAGATGGTGTGCAGAAATAGCAAAGCCAGTCACTCATATCGTTAGAATCAATAGCAGTAAAAAGTCAAGTCCCGTAAATGTCCTCGTATGCTAAAATAAACATCATGAACATTTCTGGTATAAAATAAATGTCTAAAAATTCATGTCTACCCATAAGTCCAATTCTGGACAGAGGAGCAAAATCATAATTTCGAGTCAAAACGATGTCCCTCGTTGGACTCGCTTTGCACCGAAAAGCGTGCCAGTATCTACGATCTCTAAACTTATCAAACAATATGTGTATGGGCCTGGATTGAAAATACTAACCCAAGTATGTCCAAAGTTTGATTTTGGTTGGCCGTGCACAAATTTGCCCGTTGGATCGGGTCACGGGCCCGCCAAAATAGCGTTCCGGTCGACCTTCTCAGAATCGGACCAAGCTTGGCTCACATGATAGCAAAAATGACACGGTTCTAGTGGCGCAAGTTTCGTCTCGAGATGAGGAACATGTACAAAGTTATGGGCTACTTTACCAAGGGGCCGATATGGGGTATCTTGTAACACCCAGTTTTCTAGATGAGGGTAATTTTGAAATTTTATAATTATAATTATTAATTATTGATATTTGATTCACATTATGATTTTTGGTGATTTTTAATAATTTTTAAACTATTTAAAAACTGGTTTAAGTCATGACTTGTGATTTTGATGTGCTGCTAGTGAAACCCTAGAGACTGCATGACCTAGATCCTAACCATGTCATTAGGATAATTTAATTATCATTTTTAGCCTAGGGGTAATTTGGTCATTTTGACTTATTTGAATTATTTGGTGATTTGTTGAATTGGTGATTTCTAGTTGACCTTGACTTGTTGAGACCTAGTGAACTAGCCTAGAAGCTAACCCTAGCCATGGTGACCCTAGTCTAACTCGAGTTAACCTATTTTAGTCATTAGAGAATAGTTTTAGAATGAGGGAATTTGGTTTAGTGAATTTAAGTCATGGCTTGTGGTTTCATGAAATGACTTATGGCTTAATTATTTGATTGAACATGACTTAAGCCCATGGGTCATTTAGTGAACCCTAAACCTAATTTTTGAGCTTATGAACAGCCACATAGGGATCCCTACCCTATATAAACACTTATTCATTAGGGCTTGCCTTTTTTTATCATTCCAACACTTGGAGAAAAGAAAGGTATTTTTTCCCCTTCCAAAAATTACCATTTTATTCATTTGATCTCCTTTTTCATTCTATTCTTTTGTATTGGGTTCTAATTTAAGTTTGTGGACTGTTGGTGGGGAGCTATTTCAGTTTTGGGCTCATTTGGAGCATTTGGCCATCAAGAGGAACACCCCCCATTTGGAGCTTTTTCATACAATTTGCACATATAGGTAAAATCCTTTAAATTGCATTATTTTTGTGATTTCTTTGCATGATGGTTTAGGTTAAGGTATCCCCTAGCTGTACCTCAAATTTGGGTGGATTTCGTGTCCGTTTGGTATCCGGTATCGGACACGTGTCATAGTATATGTTAGGTGTTCGACGAAATGCCTCAATGGATTACATGTTAATATTTTTCAAAACAAATTACATATTTGGAAAGCTTATTATATGTAGATTGTGTATGTATATGTCTAAGCACGAATCGGGTTGGGTTTCGTGTCCAAAATGGATACGTACCTCGTGCACGACACTGCGCACAGGCCCGTGCGGCTGTCCTGCTGCTCGGGTGCCCTTGCGGACACGACACGACACAAGACACTACAAAAATTGGTGCGTGGGTGTGGGTACTGACTGACAGGACCCCCACAAAATTTCGTGGGTCCTCGTTGTCTGTGCACGAAGGAAACGAGGCTGCACTGTCTCGTGCCTGCTCGTGCACGCTGTACGCGTCCCCTGCATTTGGGGGCTGACACAGGACACGACACTTCACTAGGACACATGGAATTTGGTGAGGTGATGGGTCCCATGTATGACTAGACCCTCACCAAGTTTTGCGGCACTTGGTTGCGAGTCGAGAAAGTTCTCGAGCTCGCATCAAAATTCCCTGACACGCATACACGCGATTTCGAGCCACTGATACGGCTTTGAAACTAGGACACGACACATCTTGGGGTTTGTAACGCCCCAGTCCCAAAATACGTAGGACTAGAACGTAATCATGCCAGCTGTATACATACGAAGTATATGGACCCTCGTATATATACATAAGCTGTAAAATGCAGTAACCAAGGTACTAAATCTCATCCACAAAGATAAATATGATATAAAAGTAACTTTGAATTTGTCATGTACACAATAGTTGGGCGGAGACAAAGTCCACTACCAACCAAATTAAATATGGAAAAATATACAAGGAAAGAATTTAGCAAGCGAGAGCAATGACGAGTCAAGAGCAATCACCACGAAGGAAGGAATGTCCTTAGCTAGAGCACCTGCAAGGAATCATGAAACACACACCTGGCGAGATAACCAGGTCCTCAGAGGGACGTAACAAGATACATAAAGAACATGCCATAATAAACTGAATATATAATATGCCACAAACCGAAATAAGTGACAAGACGACAATAAGGTAATCTAACCGTACTACAGTATTTATGCAGTTAAGAACAAACCTCCAACGCATGGGCACTCTGGCTCAGTAGCAGTAATCTCAGGTACGGCCCATCAGGATACCAGGGACCTCAAAGCATAACATTCATCAAATGTCAGAGGCCAGCAGTAAATCAGTATCAGGATCCAGGACCGTATCTCCCGCGGAGATAACTGGCAATAGGGAAGTGCATACTTGGCCCATACGTCAAGGAACTGTTCTTCCCACCCAATGTCTAACAGAGTCACATCCATGTCTCATATACCTCTACTAACTGCTAAGTCTCCTAACATGCCTCTATTAGCAGTTAGCCCTAACGCATGCGCATGGGGGATCAGTCCACACACAAGAACCTCTACATGCTACTCATCTCACACATTCTCGTGGTACAACTGTGTCAAGGTATATGCAATATACTACAGACGGTGGTCCCTTAACTCTAGGTTCACATGCAATCAAAGGATAATAATAAAGTAAATTAATAATCACTGAACAGGCTGTAAATCAGGAACTGTAAGAACCGAAAATAAAGAACAGTGATATATAAAATAAATGCAGACTGAATATAAACAGTTTAATGGCAAGGTATCTTGCTTGGTGGTTCGCCTGATGTTGGTGCAAATGTTTCGACAAGTTCTGAGGTGTCCAATAGCCTTGGCTGATACGGAGAGTCTGGTTACCCAAGGAGATATGAGTATCGGATAAGTCATGGTTAATGGTGATAATTGGGAAGTTTGGTGTAAGCGAATACTTATACTACTATGTAGAAAAATTATTTTATAAAATTTTACATAAACACTTAAAATATACAATTTGGAGAAATATATTTTTATTAGTCAAATATGTCTAGATAATAATTGTAAATAATTTGGAACCCACTTTGATCAAATATCTCATAGCCCATAATATAAATATTTAAACCCTTTACTAAAAATATTTGATATATATATTTTACCTATATAAATCCCATGATACCCAAAATATCCAAACTTATGTATACAGCTAATAATAATAATAATAAAAATAATGATAATAATGATGAAAACTAAAAGATATTAATTAGTGATAATAATAATGATAATAATAATAATTAATAATAATAATTAATAATAATAATAAATAATAACTTATTCCTTTTTAAATAATAATAATAATAATAATAATAATAATAATAATAATAACAATTCTTAAAGAAACCACTTCAGCAAATATCTTTCCCCCCTAATTTCAGTATAGTGAGGAAGAGATAGAGAGAAGCAAAAAGAAAAGGGGACTCACCCGAGAATTGCGCGGAGGCGCTGGGCGGAGCGGCGTCGGGATCCAGCGGGCAGGGCGCGGTGGTCGGCGGCGGCCCCATGCGCGGTGGCGCGCGGAAGATAAGCACTAGGATGGCGGTTCCGAGCGCCTGGGAGGATCTTCGCCGGGCATATCCACGAGGCGGCGGCGGTGGATCCTGAAAAGTGGCGACGAACTCGCGGCGGTGGTCTCGACGCGAAGTAGGGCGGCGCGTTTGGACGCCGGTGGTCAGGATTAGGCGGCACGAGAAGAAGAGTTGGGCGGATGCTCGGCGGCGCGTCGGAGGCGATTCGGTTCTTGGACGGCGAGGGTTTCTATTGGGGCGGAACGGCCGGCAGGGGTCCTCGTGGCGAGGTGGCTCACGGCGAAGGCGGCGGTGGAGGATGCGATCGGCCAAGAGCCGGTGGCCGGAGGCGCGGTGGCGAGCGCGAAAAGGGGGCGGTCGCGCCGGAGTTTCGTGGCGGGGCGCACTGTCCTGGAGGTCGGCGGACCAGAGGCGACGCGCGGATGAAGTCAGAGAGGAACGCGGCGGCGGCTTGCCATCGGTCGGCGGATGGCGGTGGCTGGCTGCGCCACCCGCTGCGGGAGGATGGGCGTGTTGGCGCAGGTCGTCCGTGGGGATCTCGGCGGTCGGCACTCAGCACGTAGGCGGAGGGCCTCACTGGCGGGGGGAGGTCAGCGCGGCGCTGGGGAGGAGCGCTATGGGCCGGAGGTAAGGGTTTTCTCTCATCCTTTTTTTTTCCTTTCTGTGGTGGATTGTGGTGGTGATGACGGTGGGGGTAGCGGCGATGGTGGTGACGGGGTACCTCGTGGGCGGCAGCAGTGGTCGTCGGGTGATGGCGAGGTGGTTTATGGAGGCGTCGGGATGACAACGATGGTGGTGGCGGCACTGGTGTTGCGGAAGTGTTGTCGGGATGCTGACGAGGAGATGGGTAGGGTTAGGATTGGGTATTCGATGACGTCGGGGTGTGTCCGACGCGGGGATAATGTAATTGTATAATATGGAATAAGAATGGTGGACACAGACACAATACACATCTGTGGATGGAAAAATTCTGGAGGAGTACCTCTTCTTTTATAGGAGGTGGAAATTCCCAGTTGGATAGGGATTGGGATTAATTAAATCCCAATTAGATAATTCGTCATTTAATTAAATAGATTTAAAACCAATTCAAATCAATTTCAAATCCAAATTAATTCCATACTTAATTTAAAATATTTTTAAATAAAGCCAATAAAATCTTTTGCAATTTAATTTACCATATTTATTCAAATATTAAGTAAACAAGATCTCAAATATTATTTTCATAGTTAAATATTTATGGAAATAATTAATTTCGAAAATTACTATAAATACTTTAAATATTTAAATCATAAACTAGCTTTTGTAAATATCAAGATTTATTAATAAACAAATTTTTATATTTCGTAAAATATTAAACCAAAATTTCCAAATCACCATTTATTTGTAAACGATGAATAAAATAATCTTTTTATACAAAAATTAAAATATTATAAAATTTATAATAAAATATTTTTCTAACATATGTACCTCGACACATATTCGCACTTGTCGAGCAATTTCGAAAAATAAAATTTCGTGCGCGACGTAAAATACGATCACGCGACGCACAATACCAAATTTTAAATCAGTACCAAAATAAAATAAAATAAAATAAAAAATCAGTAGAAATTTAGGGGCTTTACATCCTATCCAACTTAAAAGAATTTCGTCCTCGAAATTTAGGAAAGCTTAGGATAGGTAGGACGAAGGAGATAGAAGCAGTATAATATAAGAATTTGATTCATATTGAACAAAAGGCAATCAATTGTTTGACGAGAATGAAGTGATATTTTAATGGCAATATGTCATTTGATTGACTAAAAATTTCGATGGTTTTAGATTTCGATCATGACAATCATTCAATGACTAAGTGCCATCAACCTTAACATTAACCTAAAAAGCAACCTCATAAGTAGGTAATAAACTTCTTATTACTTGATATCGTCAATATTCATGAAATCTCTCTTAGCATAAATCGTTCTTTCCAAAAAAAATTTCTGTTCCACATCCCCTTAAAATTATAACAAAACAATTTCGATCATAAATGTACTCTCTGTCCCTATATCTCGTCCTAGAATTTCAATAGTCTCAAATTGGGAATCCATAAATCTCCCAAGTTATAATTCCTCTAAAATTAAAATTCTAAACCTTCAACCAATTTGTCCCAAGTGAAAGTTAAAATCTCCTTACTACGATTTGTATTTGTTGGTCAATGCATCCATGGGTATCAAAATCCGTCTTCAATGATAAATCTCGAAAACTATCCGTATACCTTCATAACTCAATCTTCTATCATAATTGCATATTGTTCTAAACTATTCATTAGTCTCTCTCGAAAATTTGAATTCAACAATATCAGTTTTTTGATGGTAGAAATGAAACTCATCTTAACTTCATAGTCATATTCATCTTAGAACTTTTTTTAAAAAAAAATATAGAGGTTTCTTTCCTCAACAATTGGTCAACCTTGAAAGCTAATATCATCATAACACTCTATGCTATCGATGGCAACGTCAACATTGTCCTTATTAAAAATTTGCATCCATAAATTTAATATATAATTTGGACTCTTAAACCACCAACACTTTAGAAGATTCTTCACTCGATATTTAGTTACCTCAAAACCAGTTTTTTTGAAATTCGAGAAGTCTATTGACTCTCGAGTGTTTCATCAAAACACCGTATATCATTCCTTATTTCATATATTTGGATTTTTGGCACACTTATTTATGTCCCATCTACACCTCAAAATCTTGTAATTATCTTAACCACTATATTATTTATCCATGTTGTGGGGTTTTCCAATCTAACCTCTACTAACCCAAGATTGTCATGATCAAATGTCATTTCGCATAAGGGAATCAAATAAGGAACAAGGTTGTATAGGCTACGGAGGAATCATAGTGAAATATAAGAAAACATTTTAATTGGAAGGAAGAAAAGTAAGTGTTGCTAATATTGGAGTGTGAATAGTGTTGTGTGTCTAAGTAAATCAATACAAGAAAATAAAATGACAAGGGTTAAGCAGCCAAGATAAAACACAAGGGTAAGCATTTAACGGATTTAGTAGATCGTAATCGGGCCAAAAATTTGAGTCGAGATTGAGTCCAAATATATAGTCAAAAGTATTTCGGTACCATGGTATAGGTTATAGTTGAGTCTTTATGACCCGAAAGTCGTACCATAAAAATAGAGTACAAGGGGACGTATTTTAGTGGGACATGATATACCTACATGAAGGTCAGCTCGTCTAGGTCTTGCATGTGAAATTTGTGTAAATGAAAAGTCTAGTGTTGTGCTCCAAATATCAAAGTCACGATAGGAAACGCCGAATGTTCAAAATAGAAAGTGGGTTTCATAAGGTACTAATTAATGCACCAAAAATAAAAGGTTAAAGCACGGAATAAAGACAATTAGGAAATCTCGTAGGTCAAGGCTAAATAAGCTGGAGAGATAATTTTCTAGAGAAAGTTCATAGATAAGGGTATGGTCAAGGGGATGGTTCTAATCATTTCTAGTTCCAAACACTTAGATGGTCATAAATAAAAATCTAGATTTGAGGAAAGGTCGAGTAAGTCAAAGATATGTTCATCGGTTTGGTCGGTGACTAATTACACTTGTGTATATGCAATATCATAATCATAGGGGGCATGGCAATCTAATGTGGAATATTTCTATCTCACTAGGGTGACCTTACTTGCTTCTGGGTCTTCTACCAATATATGACCTAAAAATTTCAAGTTCCTCGAAATTTTCTCAATAGAATTTCCAAGATACTTCGCCAAAGTTTCAATTATCTTAGACTGTCAACTTTAATCACAATTTTAAATCTCTAGTCAATCTCGAAAACAACCCTTGTAATTCGCAAATCGAATAAATTCATCATTTTTTTTTCCAAACCTTAAACTCATCATTTAATGAGTTTATCTACCGAATTTCATACAACAAAAGGGAACGTTTAAATAACTCTCGAATTTAATCATATCCTTCAAACGTGTATATCTAGCTTCCAATAAGTCTCAACTACTCTTCAAAAGTAATTCTCCCTTTTTTTTTCCAAAATTTAAATATCCATAATCAAGGTTTTAAACTCGAAATCTAAATAACTTTATATATCATAGATCATATGAGCAAATTTGAAATTTTTGTCTTTCCTTCAAGTTGATTTCATATCTTCCAAAATATTTCAAACAAAATTTTTTACCATTATCTCTTCAAGCTCAAAGTTAAATACTTATAATTCGTAAATCGTAGAATCAATTTAAAACCTCAAGCTCTCTAATAAACCATAAATCATAAACCCTTCATAGTCTCTAGTTGTTACAAAATCATAATTTATAATTTAAAGCACTTTAATAAATTCGAGATAAACTTTAACATATTAAATCCCAACTTGAACTAAATCGTAATCATGGGTCACAATTTAAAGATGTTACTCAATTCGGTTTCATATCCCAAATAAATCATAAACTATTTCGCTATTTCCAAAAATCATAATTCATAAAAATTGTTTTTTGTCCTCTTGTGTGTACCACCTTGTAATGGCAAAATAAAATTTCCAACTATCCATTGAAGGCGGTAATATGCTACTACCCAACTTAAAATTAGCTAATCCTTAAAATCATACTTTCTAGAAAAATAAATTCCTTTATAATTCAAATAAAATTCCAATGCATATTAGTTGTCAATACAATCCATCTAGCCATGTGTTTAACCTATGGGCATATACTAGTGTAGTCATCTTACTAAACACGAAACTAAGAATTTACGGTGGAAGGAGTCAAGCAAGATGCAAATCAAGGAGGTCGAACGAGAGTTCGGAATTTAAAGTCAAGAAAAGATGTCAAGTAGGTGGATGAGATTCTAGACTCTAATCCTATATTGCAGGCCTGTTCGGTACAGTCATGTAACCGAAACGGTAAACTGGACCTGCATGGGCCACCACAAAAACATGTAACGACCCAGTCCCAAAATACATAGGACTAGAACGTAATCATGCCAGCTGTATACATACGAAGTATATGGACCCTCGTATATATACATAAGCTGTAAAATGCAGTAACCAAGGTACTAAATCTCATCCACAAAGATAAATATGATATAAAAGTAACTTTGAATTTGTCATGTACACAATAGTTGGGCGGAGACAAAGTCCACTACCAACCAAATTAAATATGGAAAATTATACAAGGAAAAAATTTAGCAAGCGAGAGCAATGGCGAGTCCAAGAGCAATCACCACGAAGGAAGGAATGGCCTTAGCTAGAGCACCTGCAAGAAATCATGAAACATACACCTGGCGAGATAACCAGGTCCTCAGAGGGACGTAACAAGATACATAAAAAACATGCCATAATAAACTGAATATATATTATGCCACAAACCGAAATAAGTGACAAGACGACAATAAGGTAATCTAACCGTACTACAGTGTTTATGCAGTTAAGAACAAACCTCCAACGCATGGGCACTCTGGCTCAGTAGCAGTAATCTCAGGTATGGCCCATCAGGATACCAGGGACCTCAAAGCATAACATTCATCGAATGTCAGAGGCCAGCAGTAAATCAGTATCAGGATCCAGGACCGTATCTCCCGCGGAGATAACCGGCAATAGGGAAGTGCATACTTGGCCCATATGTCAAGGAACTGTTCTTCCCACCCAATGTCTAATAGAGTCACATCCATGTCTCATATACCTCTACTAACTGCTAAGTCTCCTAACATGCCTCTATTAGCAGTTAGCCATAACGCATGCACATGGGGATCAGTCCACACACAAGAACCTCTACATGCTACTCATCTCACACATCCTCGTGGTACAACTATGTCAAGGTATATGCAATACACTACAGACGGTAGTCCCTTAACTCTAGTTTCACATGCAATCAAAGGATAATAATAAAGTAAATTAATAATCACTGAACAGGCAGTAAATCAGGAACTGTAAGAACCGAAAATAAAGAACAGTGATATATAAAGTAAATGCAGACTGAATATAAACAGTTTAATGGCAAGGTATCTTGCCTGGTGGTTCGCCTGATGTTGGTGCAAATGTTTCGACAAGTTCTGAGGTGTCCAATAGCCTTGGCTGATACGGAGAGTCTGGTTCTCCAAGAAGATATGAGTATCGGATTAGTCATGGTTAATGGTGATAATTGGGAAGTTTGGTGTAAGCGAATACTTATACTACTATTTAAAAAAAATATTTTATAAAATTTTACATAAATACTTAAAATATACAATTTGGAGAAATATATTTTTATTAGACAAATATATGTCTAGATAATACTTGTAAATAATTTGGAACCCACTTTGATCAAATATCTCATAGCCCATAATATAAATATTTAAACCCTTTACTAAAAATATTTGATATATATATTTTACCTATATAAATCCCATGATACCCAAAATATCCAAACTTATGTATACAGCTAATAATAATAATAATAAAAATAATGATGAAAATGATGAAAATTAATAGATATTAATTAGTGATAATAATAATGATAATAATAATAATCAGTAATAATAATAAACAATTAATTATTCCTTTTTAAATAATAATAATAATAATAATAATAATAACAATTCTTAAAGAAACCACTTCAGCAAATATCTTTCCCCTCCATTTCAGTATAGTGAGGAAGAGAGAGAGAGAGAAGCGAAAAGAAAAGGGGGCTCACCCGAGAATTGCACGGAGGCACTGGGCGGAGCGACGTCGGGATCCAGCGGGAAGGGCGCGGTGGTTGGCGGCGGCCCCATGCACGGTGGCACGCGGAAGATGAGCACTAGGATGGCGGTTCCGAGCGCCGGAAAGGATCTTCGCCGGGCGGATCTACGAGGCGGCGGCGGTGGATCCTGAAAAGTGGCGGCAAACTCGCGGCGGTGGTCTCGACGCGAAGTAGGGCGGCGCATTTGGACATCGGTGGTCAGGATTAGGCGGCGCGAGAAGAGGAGTTGGGCGGACCACGGCGGCACGTCGGAGGCGGTTTGGTTCTTGGGCGGCAAGGGTTTCTATTGGGGCGGAACGGCCGGCAGGGGTCCTCGTGGCGAGGTGGCTCACGGCGAAGGCGGCGGTGGAGGATGCGATCGGCCAAGAGCCGGGTGGCCGGAGGCGCGGTGGCAAGCACGAAAAGGGGACGGTTGCGTCGGAGTTTCGTGGCGGGGCGCGCTGTCCTGGAGGTCGGCGGACCAGAGGCGACGCGCGGGTGAAGTCGGAGAGGAACGCGGCGGCGGCTTGCCATCGGTCGGCGGATGGCGGTGGCTGGCTGCGCCACCCGTTGCGGGCGGATGGGCGTGTCGGCGCCGGTCGTCCGTGGGGATCTCGGCGGTCGGCGCTCAGCACGTAGGCGGAGGGCCTCACCGGCGGGCGGAGGTCAGCGCGACGCTGGGGAGGAGCGCTATGGGTCGGAGGTCAGGGTTTTCTCTCATCCTTTTTTTTTCTTTCTGTGGTGGGTTGTGGTGGTGATGACGGTGGGGGTAGCGGCGATAGTAGTGACGGGGTGCCTCGTGGGCGGCAGCAGTGGTCGTCGGGTGATGGCGAGGTGGTTTGTGGAGGCGTCGGGATGACAACGATGGTGGTGGCGGCACTGGTGTTGCGGAAGTGTTGTCGGGATGCTGACGAGGAGATGGGTAGGGTTAGGATCGGGTATTCGATGACGTCGGGGTGTGTCCGACGCGGGGATAATGTAATTGTATAATATGGAATAAGAATGGTGGACACAGGCACAATACACATCTGTGGATGGAAAAATTCTGGAGGAGTACCTCTTCTTTTATAGAAAGTGGGAATTCCCAGTTGGATGGGGATTGGGATTAATTAAATCCCAATTAGATAATTCATCATTTAATTAAATAGATTTAAAACCAATTCAAATCAATTTCAAATCCAAATTAATTCCATACTTAATTTAAAATATTTTTAAATAAAGCCAATAAAATCTTTTGCAATTTAATTTACCATATTTAATCAAATATTAAGTAAACAAGATCTCAAATATTATTTTCATAGTTAAATATTTATGAAAATAATTAATTTCGAAAATCACTATAAATACTTTAAATATTTAAATCATAAACTAGCTTTTGTAAATATCAAGATTTATTAATAAACAAATTTTTACATTTCGCAAAATATTAAACCAAAATTTCCAAATCACCATTTATTTGTAAACGATGAATAAAATAATCTTTTTATACAAAAATAAAAATATTATAAATTTTATAATAAAATATTTTTCTAACATATGTACCTCGACACATATTCGCACTCATCGAGCAATTTCGAAAAATAAAATTTCGTGCGCGACGTAAAATACGACCACGCGACGTATAATACCAAATTTTAAATCAGTACCAAAATAAAATAAAATAAAAAAATCAGTAGAAATTTAGGGGCTTTACAGGGTTCATGCAGGCACTTGGACACGTCCCCCTAGTCTAGGTGGACACGTGTGCACGACCACGACACAGTTGGTGCAACGCACGTGTCTCTACCTCACTCGACACACGTGTACGATGCTTGTGTACACTGTTTTCTGTTTTGTGTGTCGTGTGGGTGATTGGACTGATTGTGTCCTATTCGTGGACACTGGGACACACTCCCAACACTCTCTCGCATGACACCAACATTACCAACCTACTGATTGAGATTTAGCTACTATTTCTAAATCGATATTGTAATTTTCCTATATTGGGGACTTCATGAAACTGTTATTGATGCACTGTTAAAACAGTTACCTTCATAACATTCCTGAGATCCTGAGAAGTGTTCACTGATTTATTTAAATTGGGTTTTTGATGTTAATTAGATGATCCTTATGATCCCTATGTGTACATGTGTGGGGAGATTGGGTTTTTTTCGAATTTAGTTATATTAACGTGTATTGCTTGAATGTCAAAACTGTCAATTTCCTGAACTTTTCATTCTTTTTTAAAACTAATTTTTGAGTGTTTTTTGCCATGTTAAATGCATGATCATATGTATTAGCTACTGAACTTGATGCTAAACTGCTAGGGTTGGTTTCATGTTAGATTAGATGTTACAAGAGGAAGGGGGATTCGAATCTGAGCTGGGATTTTGGGGATGTAGGAACTGTCATTTTTACTGATATTCAGTTTTATGTTAATTCGATTTTTGAACACCTTTCTAACTGCCATTACATGGGTGATAGTTCCTGCTGGGTTAGATTTTCAATTTAGATTATGTTTTGCATTAGTGAAAAGGATTTTGGTTATGGGTTTGGGGCTGGACTGATACACAGTCCTGGAAATTAGAAAATTCTGAACTTCTTCCCTTTCTCACTGATTTCTCATTCTTTTCTGAGTTTCAGTTTTATTTTAGCTATTTTGGTAATGATTAACTACCAAGATTTATCCATATACATGAGTTAGTTTACTGTCAAGTGGGGTTGTGGGTGTTGGAAATGTTATGGATTCGAAATTGGTTTGAATCATAAAACTGTAATGTACACACACTAAATTGCCATTCACTCAAGTTCACTCACACCTACACAACTGTAATTGACACATTTGTATTATTCTAAATTCCCTAACCTGTCACACTGAAACTGTTAAGGACTTGAAAACATGTACATACACATCACTCTACTAAAAACTGACTTCCCTTTTGACACTCACACTCATGTTGAGATTCACACACTGTCACAATTTCTTGAGTTTTGTTTCCTGTCATCTAATACCACACTATACACACACCCTATCACCTAACCACCATTGACACATTAACCACTGTCATGTCCACATACACAAGGACACACATACTCATGCTCATTCACCTTTGGCACACACTATTGTATCACATATGTTTACACATCTCACACTCTAGTGTAGGTTGCACACAAACACACAAGTTAGTTGTAAACACACTCACATGTCCATCACCATAGGTATTATAAGGGTTAATGGCCTATATGTATATATATATGAATATTTTGTCTATATAGCATATAGCCTATGAGTGTATATCTCTATATGATGATAATACCTATATATGCCATGCCTAGTATAGCTTTGCATATCATTCTATAGCCTATGGTACATATACACATTATATTGGTGTATGGTACTTGGCATGGTTGTACTAGTGTGGTCCTATTGGCTTGTGCTTGTACTTGATTGCTAGATTAGGCTTGGTTAGGCCTAGTGAGACTTATTAGACTTGATTGGACTAAGTTGACCTAGTTGACTTAGTTGACTAGTCCAGTTTGACTTGGGTTGACCCAGAGCTGACCACGTTTGACTTGGACAATAGACCATATTTGACTTAGAGTTGACTTTGACCTAGATTGACCTAGAATTCATGTAGATTGTATCATAGACTTCATTTACCTTATTTTAAATACATTATAACCTGTACTGTTCTATTTAGGACATTGTGACTCCGGTGCAGACATCTGACATTACACTACTCTTTTCAGAGTATCAGGAGAGTACATTCTCTGATAGTTCTCTCATTTAATTGCCAATTACTGTACTTCAGTTATAGTTAGTTTTATGTGATTCTCTGTTATAATACGTATAGATATTTTTGGATTCATGTATGCGACACACATACCAAACTTATCTGGCCTCTATTACTGGAATCACTGGAATCATTCTGGAATCTATTTCTGGAATCATCATATTTTGGATGGACTCATCTCGATTCTCGTGTCGAATTCTGGATTCATTTGTATTGTGGGGCGGGGAAATATTGAGTGAGACATGTAGACATACCCCAAATCTGGAATCTCCAACTGGAATCTACTGGAAGCATAGCCATATCTTGCCTAATCAGTGAGAGGTGTGCCTGATTACCCACAGCCGTTTACATGTTGATCTCTGTATTTTAAAACACACTGTTAGAATAGCTGGACTCACCTGGATTCTTGATCACTACCTAAAATCATCTTGTACTGGATTCATCTTGTATTAGATTCATCTCGTACAGGATTTACATATGATTACACTTGTTTTAAATTTACTACCTGGACTCATTATGTTACCTTAGTTCAGCTAGATTTATTTTACAGTCTTCATTGCCATCATTCTTCTCTTGTTTTAGTTACTTACTTTCCTTGTATCTTACCTGTTCTCCATACCATCACCTGTATATAAACTGCCATATTCATCAATAAAACTGTCTATAACTGCTTTATAGTTCACTGTCATTACTTGGGTTTTCTTTATGAGTTGTACTCATTCCTGTCCTGACTGGACCTGTTGAAAATTTTACAGAAGATTGCCCTGAGGACACATGCCCTACATATTACTGTGGAGATGGCTTAGCTTCCTATGGCCCCGACACTCAGGAGTGATCGGGAGATTAGCTAATTATTTTGTTTAGCTAGTTTGTCTCGTTTAGCTTTCATGTTTTAGAGCTGGAGTTGTATATAAGATGAGAATTGTAGTTGAGTTTGTTAAGATTATATTATTAGCTGTTGGTTTCATTTCTGTTATTAGTCTTAGTTTTAACTTTCTGTGCTATCATATCGTTCTTAGACTGTGATTGAGATTCATTATATCTATACTTGTCCTCCGTTCGGAGTTGAGATTTGACAAGTACATCATATAATTGCGTGAATTGTTGATCAGATAGTAACCTAGGACAGCATTCTACCGCCGACACTGCGGCTAGGCTGGACGTTGTTACGTACTCGTACCCTCACAGTGGGTGCGGGTCGTGACATATCTCGAACGATATGCCCCGATTTTGTCGCACATACACAATAAAATCGAGTTTCGTCGAATCCCATATGTCCGCGAAGTAGATACGCACATTTTCATGCTTTCGGTTCATGACCCATTGTAACACCCAATTTTCCAAATGAGGGTAATTTTGAAATTTTGTGATTATAAACATTTAATAATGATATTTAAATCATATT